>JAKTXF010000047.1:0-79297 GCA_030561465.1 Suhomyces kunorum | reverse complement strand
TCAGATACCCCCAGGCATTGCCTGGGGGTATTTAATCCCCCCTCCCTCCTGAAGGAGGGAGGGGTAGATCAGATACCCACCCACCCTTGGGGTGGGTGGGTATTTAATAACCCTAAAAGGTTATCAGATACCCCCCCTACTAAAGTAGGGGGGGTATTTAATCCCCCACTTTCAAAGAAAGTGGGGGTATGAGATAACCCCGAACTAAGTTCGGGGTTATTTATTAAAAATAAAATAAACTCAATAAATAATAAAAGAATTAATATTGGTTGAAAAGGAATAATAAATAAAAGATATAAATCTTACTTAGTAGGAATCTCAGAGACTACATGCACAAATTTAATAATAAATAATATAAAAGAAAAAGAAATAATAAATAAATATAAAAACCCCACTGAAAGTGGAGGTATCAGATATACCACCGAAGGTGAGGCATTACATACCCTCACTCAAAGTGGAGCTATCAGATATAATACTTTAAAAAAAGGAAATATAATTCATATCCCACCTTCTTTGAAGGTGGGTAAATCTTCAAATACATTTTATCAATGATTAGCTGGTTTAATTGATGGTAATGGTTATTTATTTGTAAATAAAAAAGGTTATACATCATGTGAAATAACAGTAGCTCTAAAAGATGAAAAAGCTTTATATCAAATAAAACAAAAATTTGGTGGTTCTATTAAATTAAGATCAGGTGTTAAAACTGTTAGATATAGATTACATCATAAACAAGGTATGATTCATTTAATTAATGCTATTAATGGTAATATTCGTAATAGTAAAAGATTATCTCAATTACATCATGTTTGTTCTATTTTAAATATACCAGTTATATCACCTATAAATTTAACTATTGATAATAATTGATTTATTGGTTTTTTTGATGCTAATGGTACTATAAGTTATAATTATATTAATAATTATCCTCAATTAACTATAAATGTATCTAATAAATATTATATAGATTTATTAGAATTTAAAAATATTTTTAATGGTAATATTTATTATGATAGAGCTTGTAATGGATCATATATATGATCTATACAAAGTAAAATAGATATTTATAATTTTTATAATTATATTAAAAATAATCCTTCAAGAACAACTAAATATAATAAATTATTATTAATTAATAAATTTTATGATTTAATTAATTTAAATGCATATAAAGAAACATCTAGTAAAACATTAATTAATGGATGAAAAATATTTGAAAATAAATGAAATAATTAATTTAATTATTTTCTTTAATATATATAAATCTTAATATATATATATATTATATATATTATTTATTAATAAATATGATATAGTCCAATTTATTTTTAAAAATAATAAAAATAAAAGCATCCAGAAGTATATATATTAATTATACCAGGTTTTGGTATAATATCACATATAGTATCAACATATTCTAAAAAACCAATATTTGGTGAAATAGGTATGTTATATGCTATGGGATCTATAGGATTATTAGGATTCTTAGTATGAAGTCATCATATGTATATAGTAGGATTAGATATAGATTCAAGAGCTTACTTTACATCAGCAACAATGGTAATAGCTGTACCAACAGGTATAAAAATATTTTCATGATTGTTAAGTTCCTTCAGTAAGAACTATTATATGATCAAAAAATATAATCTTATAATGCCTAATTTAATAAATAAAAATATATATAAAATATATCCTAAAAGTAATAGATTTTATATAAAATCTAATAAAATAAATAAAGAATTAGTTATATATGGTACTAATATATCATCATCATTAAATAATAAAGATTATACTAAAATAGTTAGAAATATGGTTAATATACCTAATAATATATTATATATATTAGTTGGTTTATTAATAACTAATAATATGAAAATATTATATTCATCTAAAAAAGATTTACAATATAGTATATTTCAAAATAAAAATATAAATATAGATAATATTAAATATGATAATAATGGATTATTAACTAAACATAATTGTAAATTAATATTTAAACAAAATATTAATAATTTTGAATATTTATGATATGTATATACTTTATTATCACATTATTGTTTATCATTACCATATATAAAAATTAATAGATTAAAAGGTAAACCATATAAACAAATAGAATTTATAACTATGGCTTTACCTTGTTTTAGTATTATTAAATGTTTATTTTATAATGGTAGAATTAAAATATTACCTTATAATATTTATGATTTAATAAATTATGAATCATTAGCTCATATTATTATGAATAATGGTTCATTTACTAATAAAGGTATTAATTTAAATTTAAAATCTTTTACATGTAAAGAATTATGTACTTTAATTAATATATTTTATATAAAATTTAATTTAATATGTACATTACATAAATCTAAAAATTCATATACTATATATATTAATAATAATTCTGTTAATAAATTATATCCACATATTAAACCTTATATTATAAAATCTATGTATTATAAATTTGATAAATGTTTATTTAATACATCTTTAGACATTAATATATAAATATTTTATTTTATATTTATTATATATATTTATATTTAGGTTATATTTATATATATCCACCTTTTTTAATTGATATATCAGATACTCTAGTATCTTTAGAGTTATTTGATACCAAATAATGGGTATATATTAGATATATATTATATTTAAGGTAGTATATTTAAAGGTTATTAAGATTATATAAAATATGAGGCAAACTCGGGGGACATCTTATATATATAAATATATATATTATTAAAATAATAAAAATATAAAATAATATATAGAATATATATAAGACAATCGCCGAACTAAATCACAAATTTATATATATAAATATATAAAATTATCTTTTTAATAAAAGATATTTAGGAAACTATTGTGTAAAAGCGTAGAGATTAGATGCTTCAGATATATCTAAGGTTATAATTATATAATAATATATATATAACTATGAATATTTAAGGTATAATCCTAAGCCACCAGTAATGGCAATAAGTTTATAAACTTATTTATATATAAATATAAAAATATTTATATAAGGCGGTATAAATTAACTGAATCTGAGATGATTAAAAATTTATATAATGAGCAACTATATATGGAGGTGAAGTTAGATTAGCTGTACCTATGTTATTTGCATTTGGTTTCTTATTCTTATTTACTATAGGAGGGTTTACAGGTGTTATGTTATCTAATGCATCAATAGATGTTGCATTCCATGATACTTATTATGTAGTAGGTCATTTCCACTATGTATTATCTATGGGTGCTTTATTTAGTTTAATAGGTGCTTATTATTACTGAGGTCCTTCAATGTTTGGTTTAAATTATAATCGTATTTGAGGTGAAATACATTTCTGATTATTATTTATATCTGTTAATTTAATTTTTTTACCTATGCATTTTTTAGGTTTAAATGGTATGCCTCGTAGAATACCTCAATATCCTGATGCATTTATTGGTTGAAATTATATTAGTAGTTGAGGTTCAGTTTTATCTGTTATTTCTGTTATTGTTGGTTTATATAGTATACAAATTCAATTAAATAATGGTGAAATTATAGATGAAGAGTTACATGTTACTCCTGATTTCCCTGAGTCTAACTTAACTAGAGATCAAAGATCTTCTGATCTTGAGTTAATCTTAGACAAACCTGCTAATTTCCATACATTTAGCGAATTACCTATCTTACTTAATAAATAATTTATTAAGTTTTTGCACTTTATGTGATATATATATTCTTTTTATATTTTTTTTTTATAGGTAAAGATATTTATCTTTATCTTACTATTAATTTAATTTAATTTAATTTAATTTAATTTAATTTAATTATCACACTTAAGTTATATATATTTTTTAAATATAGTTATTTTTTATATTTTATCTCTTTTAAGTTATAATAATTAATTAATTATTTATATAATTTATTATATAGGTTTAATATTATTATATATATATTTTATATATATATATTTATTAATAAAAAATATAATATTATAGATTATGTTAAAATATATGTAGTAAAAAAAAATAAATAATTATAATGAATTGTTGACTAATGGGCAAGTCCCCTAGATTTGAGCTAGGTTTATGTACGTTCGAATCGTGCCAATTCATATTTTATTTTATTTGTTACCCCACTTTCATTGAAAGTGGGTAGATCATTTATACTTTTATATATCAAATATATATAATATTTATATTTATAAAAGCATTACTAGCTTAATGGTAAAGCCTTATAATGTCACTATAAGTGATGTCAGTTCGAATCTGATGTAATGCGTATTATTTATTTATTATTTATCTTATATTTATTATTTTATATTTATCCTTTATATAGGTGATTTATTTATTATAAATTTTATTTATTATTATATATATATATTTATATCTTTCTTTTTTAGTTATTAATATATATTTTTATATATTATATATTAATATAATATAATATAATATAATAAGGATAACTAGGTTTATTGGTAAAGCCAAACTATTTGCTACATAGTTGCCTATTTATAGGTTCAGTGTTCGATTCACTGGTTATTCGTATTTGACATATAGTATAATGGTTAGTACACGTTATTACGGATGATGTAATGAAAGTTCGAATCTTTCTATGTCTAATTTTAATAAAATTATTTTAATATAATAATATTATTAATATTATATAATATAATATAATATAATATAATATAATATAATATAATATAATATAATATAATAGGTAATGCTATTTACTGCATTTTTAATATTTTTAGTTTATTCAACTTTTTCAAATCCTATTATATTAAATAGATTAGGTACTTTAATTATAGGTTATACTTTAATTATATATTTAAATTCTATAAATTTAGTAGGTTTAACACCAGGTATAACATTATTTAATAATTGATTTAGTTTTACAGGATATAATATACCTTTAACAATTTTAATATTATTATTAACAATAATTTTATTAATATATAGTACATCAACTCATAGATATGATTTAAAATCATCATATTATATATTAATAATATTAGCTAATATTATAGGATTATTATTATTACCTTTAGTTAATGATTTAATAGCATTATATGTTGTAATAGAATTACAAAGTTATTCTTTATATTTATTAACAGGTTTACATAATAGATCTTATAATGCATCAAGAGCATCATTATTATATTTTTTAATGGGAGGAGTAGCATCAGCTATAATATTATTATCATCATATTTTATATATGGTTTAACAGGTACAACTAATTTAACAGATATATCAATATTTTATGCATATAGTAATGCTTATGAATATTTTGATATATTATTATTAGCTTTATTATTTAAAATGGGAATGGCACCATTACATCGTTGAAGTATAGCTGTATATAATTATGCACCAACATATATAACAGCTTATATAAGTGTAGTAGCTAAAATATCAATAATATCATGAATATTTAATAATGCTTATTTATTTAATCATCATTTATTAATAATATTTTTTTATATATCATTAGGTATAGCAGCATATAAACCATTATATCAAATAAATATAAAAACAATATTAGCATATAGTGGATTATTAAATTTTGGTTATATATTATTATCAATAATATCATATGATATATCATTTTATATATATATAATACAATATATATTAACTCATTTAATATTATTTTTAAGTATATTAGCAGCTAGTCAATATATAAAAACACCTATATCATTATGATCACCTTTATTATATATACATCAATTAAAAATACCTAATAATACTTTAATATTTAGTTTTATATTAGCTTTATTTTCATTAATAGGTATACCACCTTTACCAGGTTTTTTTGCTAAATTATATATTATATCAGGTGCTTTACAAGATAATTATATATTAGAAACTTGTTCTATTGTTTTATTTAGTGTTATAGCTACTTATTATTATGCTAATATTATTAAAATATTAATAATAAATATATTAAATAATAATAATAATAAATCTATAATAAATAATAATATAAATCCATCATTAGCTTATACAATATCAACAGCAACTATAATATTAATAAGTTTCTTTATGATATTACCATCATTGTCAGAAGGGTTATATTTAATAACTATTTAATGTTTACAATATTTTTAATATTAGCACCTATAATAGGAGTATTTTTTATAATATTAAATTATTTAATATCAACATCTAATTCATATATAGAAAAAGATGGACCATTTGAATGTGGATTTACATCATATCAACAAACTAGATCTGCTTTTAGTGTTGCTTTTATATTAGTTGCTATTTTATTCTTACCTTTTGATTTAGAAATCTCTTCTATTTTACCTTATGTTGTTAGTGCTTATTCTAATGGTTTATATGGTTTATCTATTTTAGTTATTTTCTTATTATCTTTAGTTATTGCTTTTGTTTATGAAATTAATTTAGGTGCTTTAAATTTAGATAGACGTTTTACTCCTATTGTTAAACCTTTAATTAATAAATTATATTAATTTATATTTTATATATTCATTGTTTATATTTTTATATTTATATTTTATTTTATATTATATTTTTATATATTCATTATTTATAATAATAATATATATATATTATTTTTATATATTCATTGTTTATATTTATATATTATTTTATATTTTTATATATTCATTGTATATATATATAAATATATATTAAAAATAAAGGAAAGGATGTATGGCTGAGTGGTTTAAAGCATAATATTTGAGCTATTAAGACTTAAGAGGTCCACGTGTTCGAATCACGTTGCATCCGTTTAATATATATATTTTATTATATAAAAATTCTTATAAATAAATTTTATAAGATAAATGACTATGGCGAAATAGGTAGACGCGATGAATTTAGGTTTCATTATTATATATAATATAAGGGTTCAAATCCCTTTAGTCATAGATAAGATAAATAATTATCATTAAATTGATGGAAGATATAATAAAAAAATAATAAAAAATGACAATAATATTTATAATATTTACAGGAATAACATCAATATTAACAAGGATAGTAAATAGAATATCTAAGCAAATATATTTAGTAGCAAGTATATTAATAGCAATACCAACATTATATGATTGAGAAGAAATAGATGTATATTATACAACAGATGGGATAGCAGATGTATTAATATTATTAACAGTATATTTATTACCAATATCAATAATATCAAATTGAAATAATATAAAAAGTAATTTATATTATGAATTAGTATTAAATTTAGGAATAATATTATTAATAAATTTTATGTGTCAAGATATGATATCATTTTATATATATTTTGAAGCATCATTAGCACCATTATTTATATTAATAGGTTTATATGGAGCAGCTAATAAAGATAAAGCATCAGATTATATATTAATATATACATTATTTTCATCATTATTTATGTTATTAGGTATAGCTTTATATGAAATTATATTAGATAATACAGATTATCAAGCTACAAGTTTATTAGTTTTATCAATAGATTTACAATGTATATTATATTTAGCTATATCAATAGGTATAGCTGTAAAAACACCATTAGCACCATTACATGTATGATTACCAGTAGTACATTCAGAATCACCATTAGCAGGTTCAATATTATTAGCAGGTGTAATATTAAAATTAGCAGTTTATGCTATAATAAGATTAATATTACCTACATTATCAGATGCATCAATATTATATACACCATTTGTATATGTATTATGTGTAATAACTATAATATATACATCAATTATAACATTAAGACAAACTGATTTAAAAGTTATTATAGCTTATAGTTCTATATCTCATATGGCTGTTTGTATATTAGGGCCCCTTCAGACCCCCTGCGTGACCGGCTCATGCCCAGACCCGCTCCCATAGACGTGTCCGAGTCTGTGGCAACCCGTGAATCCCCCCGGACCCCCGCAGTCGCGACGTCGCGCTCACCTGCCTTCTTGAACCGCGTGTTTTCCCGCCCGGCAGCCTCTCTCAAGAACTCCAATGGCGGCGTGATAGCGGCAGCGTTGTTCGTGGTTCACCATACCATCTTGCTCCAGATCTTCTTCCTACTCTCCGTCTACAAGAGTGTCCAATTTGTCTACCGAAAGGTGGCGTTGAAGTATCTTACCCTTGCCTACTATCCTAACAAGTCTCCCCATGTGATCCGCAATGATGTTACCAAATTGACCAAAATCCCTAAGAATATCCTGTGCATCTTGGACCTCAAGGACGAGGATGAAGAGAACGGCGGAATCGACGGACTTCTTGGCCAGATCAGTGAAATCGCAGCCTGGACAGTGTCAGCAGGCATTCCACACCTCAGTATCTACGAGTACAACGGCGTGCTCACTAATAATCCCGTGGCATATCTCCCGTTGTTGAACAAGATCGTGGCCAAAAACTTTGCCAACTACTTCGGGACCGACTCCATTCCCAGCTACTGCATCAAGATTCCCCACAAGAACATCGTGCACTATAGCGACAAGGCCGACAAACCAGACCTCGAGATCACTCTTCTCAGCCGCGTGGACGGAAAGCCCACCATCGTCGAGCTCACCAAGACCATGAGCGAATTGGCGCTCAACAAGGAGTTGTCGGTGAAAGACATCAGCATCGAGCTCATCGACGAGGAGCTCATCGAGTTGGTGGGTCCCGAGCCCGACATGGTGATCAGTTTCGGACCGTTGCTCGACCTCCAGGATTATCCCCCTTGGCACATCCGTCTCTCGGAAATCTACTGGGAGCAGGACAACAAGGAGGTCAACTATGCCGTGTTTATCCGGGCGCTTCAACTGTATGCCAGATGCAAGGTCAACGTCGGAAAATAGATATACATGGCTCCACTATTCATCGCTAGATAATTGCTATTTTTGCTCATCCAATGAAGAGCTAGATAAATTGTGAAGCAAACATCAAAACAGGGGAGCGGGAACGCTCCCGAGTGTATTCATGGAGACATAGCGAGTTTCATGGTACGAACATGAAACATAAACTAAATATTCGATATTTAATTTATGACTAACGATTCGAATCTATGTAGTAGATGAAAAACGCAGAAATTCAAAAGAGATCGAAATTTGATCGAGGAATTTCGTTGAAAATACTGGACTGGATGAGTGACCAGAGTTCTGTATTTTCCAAAGGACTCTCTTATTATTCCAGGCAAGAAACGAATATTGCCGTGTGGAGTTCTCGTATGTGATTATGGTTGCTCCAGGATCTAAATGTGGTCAGGATCGGGCGAATGTTGGAGACGGCAATGTGTTGCGTGTGATGGATGAGACGTCTGTTTAATAATATTGAAGAGAATGAATGCAGTTTATTATGCCTTGATAATAGATGCGCTGTACCAACGGTGCTCATAAAATGGGGTCAAGCGAAATTTAAGATTTTTGCATCCAACTGGAAAATAATGTGATAAAATTTGTATCTAGTTGCAATACTAGTTCCGTCAGATTTCATTGATACAGTATTCTTTCCTACACTGTTACTAGTTCAGTGTTCGATGGTTTTCCCGAAATCATGGCGGAGCCTCGAAAATACGATCCAGCTAAACTTCGCTGACACTGCTAATGGCACAGGCAGGAGAAGCGTCAGAAATTAGGACATGAAGTCAAGAACTCTGCTGCTCCGGTAAAGTAAATAGGTCAATCGAAGGACTAGTAGAGAAATTAGAGGTGTCAAATTATTGGGACAGCGGGATTAGAGCAACAAGAGTAGGGTAATTATACAAGGTTATAGTCCTAGTGGTCGGGGTCCGGAGGATACTTGTAGCGGTGCAAGTGTGTCGCTAGTTGTAGACCCTGATCCTCGCTAGATTCTCGCGGATCTCCCTAGATCCTCCCGAAGCTCTCCCTAGACCTTCGCGACTTCACCCCAGATTTCGTTAGTCGCGGCATCTCCTGGGCCAAAAACCACCTATAGCCCCACCGTAGCTCGCCCCAGACCCCCACATTTCTCACCCACTCCACCCCCTAGTTCCCCCTACTTCTAATTTCTCGCTACGTCCCCCCTACCTGTCCCTACATCTCTCCTCTCCTGCATGGCCCACCCGACGCGTCGCACCACGACTCCACCCAGGCCCGTACCGAGGCCACGCTCGGAACCCCCACGCGCACTCCTGGGCCACCGCCACATATGGCACCGTTTTGGCACCGCAATGGGAGATTTGGCACCAGACTCGGCGAACCCGCGCCAAATATAGCGCCAAATATAGCACCAAAGTTTCCCCTAACCGGGGATATTTCCACCGCCACCGCCCTAGCTACTGCCACCGCCATGACCATTCCTCATCCAGTTCCTCATTCACTCCACGGTATTCTCTCCCCAACACTCAGTCTCGCCACCCCATTCCCCTGGTACAGTGTCTGTCTCTCGCTATACCGCCGTGTCCATCTCCTGTCTCCCCCTCCTGCCGTAGTAGTCCCTGGTCCGGTGCTCGTGCCAGTCGCATTCCACCTGCGCCAACCATTGCTCGCTTTCGCCTCGTCACCACCGTGTCCAATCCCGACACGTCACGACACAAGCGAGGCCTCTCCCTGGTAGAAGCCATCCCCATAGACTCCAAGTAGCTGTAGATAGTCGCGGCCGTAGCGAGAGCACTATAAGTGTTCTAGTTGTCGCGGCAGACGCCCTCATTACCCCTGGAAGCATCCGCCCCTTTGCTCTGTCCCCCCAAAAAGAGCGTGTGAGAATAAAAATTTTCGTTGATTCGATCGTTGAATCGAATTTCAATTTGTTGTTATTTAATCAACTTCTTTCTTGAATTGAATTCATCAATCAATCAATCTATCCCAGCCGATTCGATAGATCTAGAACCGAAGTAACACGAATAAGGGGACAAGATGGGTTTATCGTTTTCTAAGTTATTCAGCAACCTCTTTGGTAACAAGGAGATGAGAATCTTGATGGTGGGATTGGATGCCGCCGGTAAGACCACCATATTGTACAAATTGAAGTTGGGCGAGATCGTCACCACCATCCCAACCATCGGTTTCAACGTGGAGACCGTTGAATATAAGAACATCTCCTTCACTGTGTGGGATGTCGGAGGACAGGACAAGATCCGTCCCTTGTGGAGATACTACTTCCAGAACACCCAGGGTATCATCTTCGTCGTCGACTCCAACGACAGAGACCGTATTGCTGAGGCCCGTGAAGAATTGCAGCAGATGTTGAACGAGGACGAGTTGAGAGACGCCTTGTTGTTGGTGTTTGCCAACAAGCAGGACTTGCCCAACGCCATGAACGCCGCAGAAATAACCGAGAAGCTCGGCTTGCACTCCATCCGCCAGAGACCATGGTACATCCAGGCTACCTGCGCCACCACCGGAGACGGTTTGTACGAGGGCTTGGAGTGGTTGTCTACCAACTTGAAAAATTCCTCCTAGTTGAAGCAGTTTGAAGCATTAATCGTCAAGGCAATGGTTAGTTTTAGCATACATATATAAACATGGTTTGTCTTGAATGGATCATCAATCCGGTACTCCGCTACCCTGTCCAGTTCTTTTATGCTAGTAACTATTTAGTCTAGTTTTATTCATCGTTTTGTTTTCCTGCTGTAGTCATGTGGCTCCCTGTTCGCATGCATTGGCCACGTTTGATTTGCGCATTTACTTGGTGGGTGCCACGTATCACCTGGTGCGAGTTTGCCCCACAATAGCATGGAGAGGTGACCGTTCCAAGGTGCCAAATCGGCCATAATGTGAACTTCCTCGTGACCTGAGGGGGATGCAGCTTTATATGGGGCCTGACATGGCTTGGGGAGTAGGTATCACGCGGGTTTGGTGTAGAGGAGAGGCTTCTTGGTGGTGATTTCCTCCCGATTGGGAGAAATAATGAGAGTGAGAAATGGGGTTTTAGTGGGAACCAGAGGGCGAGGAAACGGCGCTGTTTCGGTGCGTGGAGACTACTGTGGGGACTACTGCATGCGTTGGTAGTGGGAAGGAGGGAACTTAGAAGTTGGGACTATAATTTTGCACGATTTAAATGGTCGTATAGCTTCAGATTCTACTGTCTTATCATGATCCACGCGATAAGCACGCGATCGGGCCACAGGGAGAAGCAATGGAGGGAGGGTAAACAGACTCTGTATGGGATTCTGGAGTCGGCGTTAATGTGTTCTAACACCTCTGGACCATAGAAACCCGTTCCCTCCCCATTTCTACAGTTTCACACTGGTGTCGCTTCCCCCAGACTAGGGCTCGAGCCCTAATGCACGTGCACGAAACATTGCCCGATTAGGCAGGACGACGCACCCGCCTCGGGCCAACCTGCAATTCCCTCGCATCGCCTCCTTTGCTGGTTGTCTCCACCCAAGCGGTCGTGCACTCCTGTTCTCACTCCTGGTGAACAAAAAAATTTTTCACTATATCAAAACTTCTTTTAGTATCCCGATTCATTAGTCAAAATGGTATGTGGTCCTAACGAACCCGTGTGTGAATAGATAGTGCCTTTCCGCTACAAGCAAGCGGATACCCAAACATGAGCCTTCCCCAAGTGTTTCTTCCTCCGTTCATGAGCAGTTCTCTCAACTCGACCTCCCCAAGTCTGTCTCAACTTTCCAGTCAAGAAGCCTGTTTTTCAGTGAAAAATCGCCTCCAACACAATCTGCAATTCCAGTCCTTCTATCCCGTGTGATTTTTCCCACCAGCTCCCCGTCCCGAGTCTAGGCATTGCCTCTGTTCACACCACTGTCAAGTAGAACCATACTAACGTCTAGGTTGCCGTCAAAGCTTACGAATTACGTACCAAGTCCAAGGAACAATTGCAAAACCAATTGGTTGAATTGAAGCAAGAGTTGGCCAACTTGAAGGTCCAAAAGTTGCAAAGACCATCCTTGCCAAAGATCCACACCGTCAGAAAGAACATCGCCAGAGTCTTGACCGTCATCAACCTCAACCAAAGAGAGTCTGTCAGAGAGCTTTACGCTAACAAGAAGTACCAACCAAAGGACTTGAGAGCTAAGAAGACCAGAGCCCTCAGAAGAGCATTGACTAAGGCTGAAAAGTCCAAGGAAACCGAGAAGGCCAGAAAGCAAAGAATCGCTTACCCACAAAGAAGATTCGCTATCAAGGCTTAAATCAACCCCGTACCATAGTTAATATACTTCTTAGTTTAGAATGCTGTAGTAAGTATCTGTAGGCCATGTTACATCAAGTTGGAGAATCTACACTTAGTTCGAAGTGAATAAAATTCAAATGGTACTTAATCCGTCATTTCTATATCGTTTTGCTGTTCTGCCAAATTGGCCGCTTTCCTCTCCCTCTTAAAGCTTTCGATCTTCTGTTTAAGCTCGATGTCTTCAACCACATCCTCTAGCTTGAGTGGCATTCTATTGAATGGATCGGTGGCATCACTCAATAAGTGTGCCTTGATAGTAGCTCTGTCGATACTCACCTTGGATCCTGGTAACACCACAGGATCCTCCATGAGAGTGTACATCAATGGATCCAAGAACTCATCAGGAACCTCTCCCAATTCGAGCTCTTCGTTTTCGTCGACTTGACGTTGCAAGTCTGCTTTCTTGGCAAACTGAATCAAGTTCTTAATAATGCCAGGATTAACATATGTCTTAGTAGACAAAATCTTCTCGGCCCTCTCGAAATAGCTTAAATCAAAGGATCTACCGTCCCTGGATACTGCGATGACAAACTTCTCCTCGGAAGCTAAGTTGGAATAAATTTCACACAAGTCTCCAAGAGTTTTCTTTGGCTCAAAGTTGTATTTTTCTGGTGCTTCAACTTTTAAATTCACACACTTTGGTCCAACCATGACAGACAAATTGTAGTCCAACATACCAGCTAATCTGTCAACAATTTCAGGCAAAACGAAACCTTTTGGAACTTCCTTGGTGAAAAGCTTGAAAAGCTCCATTGTCTTGTTACTCAATCCCATATATGACTTTGCATGATTTTCGGACGATTTCAATTTACCTGCCAACTCTTCATCGGTACCTAATTCTTCATTTGCTGTACCGCCCCTGGCTCTGGTCTTAAGTTCCAGTTGATAATTATGAATTGCGTTTAACTCATTGAAGGTTTCATCTAACAAATAGGTGGTATCATTCAACATTCTTGCAATGAATCTAATGAAGAAGTCGACATTGTTTTTGGAGTAGTCTCCCAACTGTTTGCGGAAAATAGGATTCTTCCATAACTCTTCGATAATGACAGACACGTAGTATCTACTGTTGAACTTATCGTAGAATTGAGAAGAGGCCCCTGTTCTTTCCACCATAACATAGAAATCCAACAATGAGTATAAGATGTTATCAGCAACCAATTTATTGGAGCTAAAAATTGGTGAAATAAAACCAGGTTCTCCATTAGCTAATGGTAATGAACCGATGAACAAAAGCTCAACCAAATTGGCTTTCATGTGAGGGTTTCCAAGCATTTCTGGACATCTAAGGAGAATGACGGCGAATTCCACAAAAATAGAAAGCTTTTGATCATTGTAGACCAACGGACATCCTCTGAAATTTGTTGAGAACTTGCAGTAATTAATTATACCTTCAATAATGAATTCTGGATAATGCTTCCATGGTTTTGGAGTTTTGGTTTTCAAAAAGTCATGGTCGTCTAACTGTGACACTGAGCTCACTTGGAAAACCGGAATTCTTAACTTTTGCTTTGGATGAGCATGTGCTGGATCAATTAATTTTGTAATGAAGGTAGTTGAGCCAACAACGAAGTCGAAGATTTCTTCTTGAACTGTACGTTGACTGAAAATTGCCTGAATAGCATGCTTAGAGGCAGTCAACTGATTCATTAATTTATTTAAACTTGGGAGCTGGTTCCGCAATATGTTGAGCATCATTGGATTTGCCCCACCAGCGTTATTTTCGAGCATATCGAGTTTTTCTTTGATTTGCTGAATTTGCCTCTTAATTCTGTCGTATTGAAGGTAAATACCTCCAGCACCGTAATGCAAGTACGCCAAGGTCAAAAAGAAACAATGTGAGATGAAGTTTGGTTCTTCGTCATATTGTGGAGCCTCATTAGTAGCGTCCTGAATCGTTGAGTTGATTCTTGACTCGTCATGGATGTCAATCAATTTAGATTTATTGAAGTATTCAAAGTCGATTTTATCAATTTTGGCATACCCCGGGTAATCCAAAAAGGGAGAACTTAATCTGACCAAGATTATGGTGAGGTTATACATCATTCCGTTGCTGACCAATTTTTTTGGATCAGCATGACTACCTCGTCTAAGATGACTCAAATTGATGACGCTTGCAAGCCACTGCAACAAGGCATTTCTAGTCTCTGGAGACCCACGGATCAATTTGTCTGTTATGACAAAGAGACGATCCGACAAGAATTTGAATTCATTGTGGATCGAATCGTATGTGTTGGATATCTGTGCCTTGGACAAGATAGTACCGTTGTCAGTGAAGAAGTAGACACTGGATTTGTCGTCCAAGGGAGAGAGTCTCAAAAATGGGCCCAATAATGTCTTGTTCTCGAAGTCGAGTACCTGTGTAGAATCTGGAGGTTGGAAGCCATCAACTTTGGAGAAGATCGCAGCAACCGGTTTAATGCTGACGAATGTTTCGAAGAGAGAGAGATAATTCACGTAGGTGCGCTCGTGCAAATTGACCTTGTAGACGGTGGCACTCAAGGTGGGCAAGAAGATGTTCAACAATTCGAGGAGGGAGTCTTGCTCGATGCTGGCGTTGATGATATCGGTCAAGAACGCATTGATCTCGTTGTATTTGCGGACAAAAACATCCACTGCGTCGGGAATGGAGTTCTTGACGAACATGTCGGGGACCTGAAAGCAGATGAGTCCGTAGGAGGCGGTCAATCTGATGATGTTGTTGAGAACCGCCACTTTCTCGTGGTACAACGAGTTCTTCACGGGAAGAGAGCGCTTTTCTGCGAATGTTTTGTGGTAGACAAAGAGCAAGTAGTCCATGGTGGTGGTGTGGTCCTGCGGACACCCGAGATCAGTCAAGATTTCCATGAACACCGTCTCCATCAGGTCGTTGTTGAGGAGGGAGCCTGAGGCAACCTCCTCGGCCAATGAGGTCAAATGAAGCAATTTTCCGGGGATAATGCTGGCCTTGAATACCCGTTCGATCACTCCGATCATCCATTGGGAAAGTTCCTTTTCAGGGGACACGATTTGGGGAGGTTTTGCTGCTGACACTGGAGTAGTAGAACTGGCCAAAGAGGGCGTCTTTTTGGCTTCAGAAGGGGCAGAAGGAGCAGATTTGGGTTTGATTGTGTTCTCAACACTACTAGAAACGACTTCGATAGGTTTATCAATAGGAACAGCAGTGGAGGCGTCTGTTTGGGGAGGTCTGATTACTGAGGATGACTGAGAGGAGGTGCTTGGTTCGGGCAGCAGGGTCTGCCTCAGAGAGGCAGCCAATTTGGCCAATCGCTTTGCTCTAATCTGGAGGTTAGAATGGACTGATTTTATGGAATAGAAACACTTACTTCATCGGCACTCATGAGTGGAGTTGATGTGGATAGATGGAGTAGATAGAATTTGTAATTATGGAAACACGACCGAAGTGCGCACTAGGAATATACGTGGAGAGGGTATGAGAGAGAGGAATTAATTGCCGTGGGGAGCGAGGGGGAGGGTTAGGAGGATGAAATTAGGAAAATGAGGTGGTGGGAGTGGAACAAAGGTATAGTGTGATTTTGGCAGTGTTTGGTGTTCGGGTGATGGACTACGGTTGGATTTCAAGAGATAGTTAACGAGGCAAGCAATAATTCGAGAAATGGTGGAAAGGGTGGTAAAAGTGGATGAGAATCATTGAAATAGTTTCCGGATTGCATCTACGGCGATTTTTCGGGAAAGTGGGTCATAGAAAAAGTGTAGCGAAGAGAAAGATCGCGAGAACTTGCGATAACCGTGATTGAAGGCAAAATTGAAAACGACGAAAGAGAGAGCATACGAGGGTAGAAAAATACGAAAGAAGATCATCAATGGGAAGGATTGGAAACATGGAGTATGTCAGGCTCCAGAAACGATGCGATCTGGGTGAAGAGCTGAATTACATTTGATGAAGTAGCGTTTGAGAATCAACGCGCACTAGTTGCAATATCGGTGAGTAGGACCTGGAGAGCAAAGTAATTCCATTTCAATAAAAACAAAGAACAATACGATTCAATATTGAGGTGATACAGCCAGAGGATGGCCTGGATGGCCAGAAAATAAAAACAGCCTGGTAAGATACTTTATACCAGATCTCTTCCAGATTAGGCGAAGAAACCATTAATTAGCCCCTTCCTCGTAGTCGCACTATTACTGAGTAATAGTCTCCTACAAACTAAATGAAGAAAGACTAAATGAACCAGAAATATACTGCAACACTCCACAAAACGCATTACTGACCACCAGAAGTAAGAACACTAATATAGCCGTAATACATAATCCTCATGCTGGATATACTCTGAACACTTCTTATCCAGATCAGATCAATTCTCCCATGCTTCGATCTACCAGGCGGCACCACGCACAACGGAGCTTGCAAACCCGTTCCGGCTAGCGAATATCATGAATCTGGAACCGGAAATATCCGGAATGCCTCGTCAAGGAGCCAATATCTGGTCCCTCCACTGCCCCTCCCTGCCCGATTCCATAAAGCCTCAACGGATGGAGATTGGGTCTCCCGAGAGGCGCACCACGATGACTAGGGACTAGGGAGAGCTCTTCGCACTATAGGGAGGTTCTCGCACGAGCGAGAAAAATAGGGAGAACCATAGACACAGTCTAGCGCGACAGAGAGTCTCTAGGGAACCTGCGCCACTCGTGGGATGTACCGCCTCTAATGACATCTACCGCTGCACAGAGGCTAGAAGGCCTAGCCTCTTGCCATAGAAGCATTATCCCAGATTCTAGACATGGTTCCCATCACAGAACACGCGACAGCCCCAATGATTCACCGCGTAACCTCCATTTCCACTGAGTAGACCCGCACCGCGAAGTCCCACTAGACCCAACGGTTTTACCGCGACAGATCAATAATTTTACCGCGAAATCCCCCTCCCCTCCTCCCTGTTCTACCGCGAAGCTGTCCCCCACTCTACACCGCAGCAGGTGACGACGCAGGGTTCCACTGAGAAACACTTCCACACATCCCCCATCATTCTCACCACACAACCCACCGAATCCCACCAAACTCTCCAAAAACACCCATCCAAACCCATAAAATCCATCCATCTCCTTAGTTTCCCCATACCATTCCTCCTTCACCTCCTTTCACTCCCTTCTCTTCTCTCCCTATTTCTACCGCCCCACACTTGCTAGTCTCGCTAGCGCCGCGGCACGGTCGTGTCGCGTCGTCAACTATGAATCGAGACCCGATCTTTGACCACAACATCACCTCGTTTCACTTCCTTCATTCTCATTCCTCATTCTCATTCCTCATTCTCATTCCTCATTCTCATCATGTCCAACATCGACGACGACTTGGTTCCTGAAACCGTGGAAGGCTACATCGTGGGCGAGAAGAAAACCATCGAGGAGTACACCAAGTTGGATGCTGAAGACGAGAGTTTGGCCAAATGGAAGGCGTCTCTTGGGTTGACCGATTCCTCTTCTCCTTATCCCGTTAAGGCGGGAGATACCAGAAAAGTGGTGGTGGTGGAGTTGGGATTGGAGTTTCCCGACCAGCCGGAATTGAAGCCCATTGTGGTCAACTTGGAGGACGCGGCTGGTAACACCATTGCCGGTAAGGAGATCAAGTTCTCTATCAAGGAGAGATCGGTGTACCAGTTGGTGGTCAAGTTTCGGGTGCAGCACGAGATCGTCACGGGATTGAAGTACTTGCACTCGGTCAAAAAGGCGGGTATTAGAGTGGAAAAGGTCGAAGAACCCTTGGGTTCTTATGCCCCAAGTACTACTGACAAGCCATATTACGAGAGAAAGTTCTCCGAGGTGGAGGCACCCTCGGGGTTGTTGGCCAGAGGCAACTACTCCGCGGTGTCCAAGTTCATTGACGACGACAAACACACCCATTTGACGGTGCCCTGGTCGTTCACCATCACTAAGTAGTTCATATATACCAATATACCAAGGAAATTGGTGTAGTTAGCGGCGAGAACGCCGTTCTGGGATGTAGACAGGGGCCCTTTTGCTGGTGGGGGCTAGGATGGGGGTGCGGACATAGGCAGGGGCCCGGTTCTTGTTGAAACCGGCGTTGTCCGGGGTAGGAGAGGTGTTGAAAGAGAGGATGGAATGAGGGGTCGATAATGGGGTTGATGACGGTGGAATTGTGCTGTTTTGGGATGATATTGGTTGCATTGTCTTGTTCGGGGCATTCAACTGTCCAGTCCCGTTATTTGGGGCCCTCAATCCTACAATTGCACTGCTCTGTGTCCTTATCAGTCCAATTGCACTGTTCGTGCTCTTAACCTGTCCAATTGCATTATTTGGGGCCTTTATTTGGTCAATTGCACTATTCTGGACCTTAATTTCACTATTCGGAGCCTTTAACAACGAACTGCTCTTCAAACCACCACTTGATGTCATTCGTGGGGCCTTGAACCCGGTTCTTCCCCCAAAAATCGTCCTTTTCCTCTCAAATTCTATCTTGGCACTGGTGAATCCCATGCCGTTGACATTGGACGGATTTGTGCCGCTTCCTTGGAAAAGCGACTCACTTAACTCATGGTTTTCTCCCCTGATATACGTACTCAATCTGGCTTGGTACAACCTCAGAAAATGCTCAAGATTGAAGCTGTTCTGATCGGGAACCACGCATCCCAACAGTCGGTAGAGATTATTCATGTCCTTCCAACTGGAAAATGCCAGTTGAAATTGCACCATTTTGTGGGTTTTGAAAAGAGGTTCCACAAATCTCGATACTGCAGTAATGGGCCTTCTGCCCCAATTTCCACTGGGATTTTTCTCTGTGTAAGAAGAAACGTAAAGAAGGGTTTTTGCCCGAGTGGTTGCAACGTAGAAGCACCGTCTTTCTTCGTTAACTGCATCGTCCCCGCCTCCTTCCAATGCAAACCGTGCAGGTAATAAATTCTCCGAAAGGCCAGGAACAAATACCACAGGCCATTCCAACCCTTTGGATCCATGGATGGTTGAAATAGACACTTTTCCCTTTCCCTCATCTTCAGCCGTCTTTGAATCCGTTTCATAGAGTCCCACAGAATGAATAAACTGGGCCACAAAGTTACTTCCATCAACACTCTTGTCCTCTTCTGTGCCTCCAACATACAACTGAAGCTCTTCATCTTGGGGTGTGAACTCACAAAATTGCGTTTGCACCTCAGTAATGTTCAAATCGAGGGTCTGGTCGTTCTGGTACTCTTTCCTAAGTCCTGAAGAAGTGTAGACTCGAGCAAAGAATCGGGTTAGTTTAGCCGTTTTGTCTTCGTCAGAGAGTTTAGATACATCTCCTATTTCCTGGATCATCTTTCTGGCTTCTCTGATGATTTTCAAGTAGTCTGCTATGGCTTCTTTGTTTTTGGTGGTGAATTTAGCCTTGGAACCGGGTGAAATCACTGCAGATAGGGCGTCGATGACAGTTTCGTTACTGATTTGAGCCATTTCAAGCACATTATCAAGTGCAGCCAATGTCTTTTCTCCAATTCCACGCTTGGGTAGGTTTATCGTCCTTAAAAATGCAATTCGGTCGTTATCATGGGCAATTACTCGCAAATAATCCATGATTGCCAACACTTCCTTTCTCTCCCAGAAAGCTTTACCTTTGACCATGAAGTAGGGGATGCGTTTTTTGACAAATTCCGTTTCGAGAACTCTAGTCTGGTACGCAGTTCTGACAAGAATGGCCATGTCAGAATATTTCAACGGATTCCCGGGTAACTGCAATAAATGCTCTATTTGGTACGTTATCCAACGTGCCTCCTCTTCGGAGGATTTTAAGTTCTGGAAAACAGGCTTGTAGCTCCAATCATGTTGCGATTCCAAGCTCTTCAAGATCCGGTTGTTCTGTTGTCTCATAATAGTCTCTGAAAAGTGTAAAATGTCTGTGGTGGATCTATAATTCTGATTTAACGTGATAATTGAACATTCCGGGTAATGGCTCTTCATTTTCTCGAAATTGATCGATTGGGCGTCTCTGAACGCGTAGATGCTTTGATCTGGGTCTCCAACAATGGTGACATTGTTCTGATATTTTGCATCCGTAGGGTGTCCTCGTGCAAAAAGATACATCAAACGAAGCTGAATTTCGTTGGTATCTTGGAATTCGTCAACTAGAGTATGCTTGACAAAATTTAGCACAGGATATCGGGATATCAATGCATGACAATATAAGAGGCAATCATCGAAGTCGAGAAGCTTCTGCTGTGTTAGACGGTCCTGATATTTGGTATACAAATAGGAAAGTGGTTTGTTGTGGTTCAACAACTTGGAATATTCCTCTGCTTTCATTCCAGATGATTTAAGCTTGGATATCTGTTGCTTTACCTTTTTCGAGTCGTACCCATTGCATTTCACATCGGTTTCATTTCGAATACTCGTGATTTCTTCTTGGAACGCGTTTAAGTAGTCCAAATCTTCGGGAGAAAGTCTAGAGAGCATTTCCTTCATGATATGGGTGCTGTCCCGCTCGTCTGCAATATTAAATTCCACCAAATTGAGCTTCTTACCGTATATTTTGATGATTCGATAACAGATACTGTGGAATGTCCCGATTAACAATTTCTCCACTTCAATTGAGGTTGATTTCAAGATTTTGGCCAATCTCTCGGTCATCTCGTTTGCTGCCTTCTTGGTGAAGGTGGTGACAATCACATTTTGGGGCGGAATCAGTTCGTTTAAGAGTAGGTGAGCAACTCGAGAAACGAGTACTTTGGTCTTTCCTGTCCCGGGACCGGCGATTATTTGGAGCTGACCACTATTGGGCGATAAAACTGCCTTGCGCTGTTGTTCATTGAGGCCTTCTACCACCCCTTGGAGCACACTGGCCATGTAAAGTGTTGGGCTTGTTGGTGTCATCTTGGTGCACGTGATAACAACTGAATTTCTTCTCACGTGATTAGTATCACGTGGTATATATCACCTGACGCGATATGTATAGAGTCAGTTTCACCTACTACAACAACACCATGGTTTCGGTACTTATTCTTCTCCTATATGCGCAGGTTGCGTGGGGATACACGAACTGGCCGGTACTTGGTCCCCAGGTCCAGATTGCTACACGATCCCAGCGGGATTTGTCCAGCGAAGTCCCCATAGACCAACTCTCCACTTTCGGGTTGTCTCTCAACACCCTTGTGTTTGACAAGAAAGGATACACCACAGACTCTTTGGATGAGTTCTACAGCATGTTGACGGTGGGTGTGCAGACGTTCTTGTTGGATTTGTACTGGAACGAGGCCAGTAACAAGTGGCAGCTCTGTCCTGCTCCGTTTCCTGCTAATGCCACCCTTGATACAGACCCCAAGCAACTCCACTGGAACGGCAAAACTTACACATGTGGGGTGCAGTTGACGTTCGGGCTGTTGGCGCTGATGATGAACGACTATTTTTCTGCCACAAACTCCAATTTGGACGCAAACTATGTTCAGGTTCTCTTGAATCTCAAGCAGTTCAATTTCCAGCCCAATACCACCCAGGTTTTCACCATCAGAACAGCAGAATTTCGGAGTTGGGGCAATTCAACCTTGTCTGATACCGTAGCAGGCTTGGGAAGTGCCATTTACACCCCACAGGACCTCAAATCATACAGAAGTGGCAATGGGCCTGGTCCCAACTCCGGATTGGCAGGGTTCTATAATGAGAGTTCCCAGCGGATCCCAACCCTACAATCCTTTCTTCTCAGTTCTTTCCGGCGGGTATTGATTAACGTCGTTTCAGATGAGTTGCCTTCTTCCTCCACATACAATATCACAGCAGACGACAAAGACACCATGTTCTTCCCGTCAAATCTCACTGCAGACATCCATTACAGCAGCGATCCTGACATCTACAACCAGTGTGTTGAGCTCGTCAATTCAACCACTAGTTTATCAACTTTCGACTCGCTATCGAAAGACACCCATTTCAGGTTCATCGTGGATGATAGCAAACACCCCTTCAACAACGGGACCTATTTGGATTACATACGGTGCGGCCACTGCCCCATCTTGAACTCGACTGAATATATCATAGACGAGCTTAATTTCAACTCATCGTCCAATTTTTCCGTGGCCCCCATTTGGGATTATTTGCTACCATATTCGTTCTGGTCCTGGAAAGTGGGTCAGCCCATTCCCGGAGGAACTAATTCGACCTATGACAGTGACGACGAATCTGAGCAGGAGTTGGGAACGCATTGTGTGGCTCTTTATCCCGAGGGATTTTCACCAACTGATTGCTACGATAACTATCACCTAGCATGTCAAAATGACTCTAATCCCTACGATTGGAAAGTTCCTGAGGATACCATAAAGCGTTATTTTGATGCAAATAAGGTCGGCAATTGTCCTACAGGATACTCCTTCGCGGTTCCCAAGCTGAGTCTTGAGATTCTCTCGTTAAAATCACAAATGATAGCAGACCAAGTGGTATTCCCAATCTGGGTAGACTTGAACGACATTACCGTGGCCAATTGCTATGTTTCCGGAGGACCGTATGCTCAATGTCCTTACCAGCAAACCGTGACGAAAACGCAACTTGTGAGGATGATTGCTCCTGCGTTTGTGGTGGCAGTGATGGTGATTATTCTCATCTTGATGGAGAAGATATTCCGAAGTCCTCCCATCCACTCGAACCGGAGACGGTACTGGAAGAAAGTCATTAACGAATACAACGAAAAACACGAATACGAAGGTGTGCCTTCGTAGCAGCATTTACTTGGCATATTAATTAATAATTGATGGTTGTACCAGCATTTTAGAAATACATAATTAATATTGATAGATGTACTAGTATTTAAATTCATAATTAATAATGATGCATCTAATAGTATTTTAGAAATACATAATTAATAATTGGTGATTGTACCAGCATTTCACATATACATAACATTGATTGGATCTTAGTAGCATCATTTAGTGGGATAATTAATATTTAATAATGGAAGGTGGTAACATAGAGATAATTAATACCTAGTAACTTGGAGATAATACTTCATAATGGTCAAAATAGCGTATACTTAGCATAATACATAATTATTAATGGGTTGGTCGTAGCCACAGCGAGTGAAATATTGAAAAGAATTGAATCAACAGGGAGAATCTTGGATCCACGTCAGAACCAATAAATATCATCCAAGTAGATTAATGACCTAGTTGGAGCAAGAAGTGTCTCCGTTTTTGGCACAGGTGGCGTTGACAACAGAAGTACCCTTGGGGCCCTTGAGCGGAACGGTTCCTGTGATATTGGCACTCCAATCACCACAGTTGTCACCGTTTTTGTCACAGTTTCTGGTCTGGGCAACGAAATTGTGCACGTAACGCGATGCCTTGATTTGTCCCGTGTCATTGCCGTCAACTTCACACTTGGTGGTGCCCTTGGTGGTGTCGGAAGTGACCACCTTGTAGTTTTCGTCAGGCTGGAGCGCCTTTTTGAGAGAGTCAAACGGTATCACCCCGGTATATTTGTACTTGTCGGACCACTTAACGCCCTTCAGTTTGGCAGAAACACTCTTGTCCTTGCTGGAAAGACATCCGGTGATGGGATCCAGGTTGGTCCACACCGAGTTCTCTTCGAGAATGATGGTTTGGGTGTAGGTTTGGCCGTGACGATGCCACGAGTACGCCAACACAGGGTATGCTGCACCTCCAAGGAGGAAAGGGGTGGCGAAATAGCCAAATCCACCACCACGGGGACCGTAGTAGCCGTTAGATGGGGAATAGCGGCCGCTGGTGGTTCCACCTCTCGCACCAGAGGAGCCACTGGAAGAGCCTGACGAGCCACTAGAGGCTCCAGAGCCGCCTTTTGTGCCAGAAGAACCGCTTGATGAACCACTGGAGCCACTGGAGCCGCCTTTTGTGCCAGAAGAACCACTGGAGGACCCACTAGACCCACTAGACCCATTAGACCCACCCTTAGACCCCGAGGAGCTGCTGGAAGAGGAGCTGGACGAGTGTCCGCCAGACGAGCCCGAGGAATGGCCGCCTGAGCTGCCCTTGGGAGCTCTCACCTCAAGGGCATGGGGCCCTTGTGGAATGACAAGTGGTAGAGCGTCGGCAACAGTAGCTAGTAATAGGACGAGAACAGTAAATTTCATGAAAATAAGGAACGAGATGAGTTCGGTGTTTTGCTAGTACCAAGAAAACTGGGATTCCACCTCCACATATAGGGCGATAGGCTGAGTGCAGGGGGCAGATGACGCGGGCGGAGGACAAATCGGGCCCTGATCGAACTACCCATGGAACAATGGCAATGCATGCGGCCTCCCTGTCTCGGGGGAGGGGCGAGCCCCTGAATGTCACGCTTTTGCCTGCAAATGCTCTTCAAAGGGTATGTCATATGAGGCTGTTCGTAAAACCCTGGAACAAGCACCAACAATGGCCAGATTCGGTAGTGCCGAGCGTATGGGAAAAGCGGGTTTGGTCATTTACGAGGTGCGACATGATACGTCATTGCCCGCCTTGACGTGCGGTTGGCAAGGGGTGATGGAAGGGCCAATGACGTTGTGGGGGAAGACACGAGCGGCGCTGCAGCCGGTGCTATCACGGCAGTAGAGGCTGGCAAAGGCCGAGACGGGGCTGTGATGGAGGGTGCGAGGTGATGATGCGAATGGTGATGATAGGAAAGGTGATGATAGGAAAGGTGATGATACGATGTTGATGATTCTATTTGGATGGAGATACTGGAGAAGTTCATGTAGTCAAGGGAGGAATTTGTTAATCGAGCGGAGAAGGAATGATGGATTGAGGAGGCTTGAGTTGTTAATCATGGAAGATTGGTTGATTGGTAGACTGGTAGCTTGGTAAATGGATGGAGTTCGTAGATTCACAATGCTTTTATTCTGAAATTGAATACAGCAAGATAGTGATTGAGGTGGAATGGGGGAAGAAGTCTAGACGTTGGCGAGAAATCGGCGTACTCGCCAAAAGTAGCGAAACACGTCAAGGTAGAAGCCCTGCCAAGGGGGGTTATCGGGAGAGACAAGATTTTAACGAGATGGGGAAGAGGAATGTGAACGTTATTTAAGGGCAGTGTATAAGTGTAGTTGGTGGTTCTGGTCCGAATGGTTGCAATTGTTAAGGAGTAGATGTTGTTTTGGCGCGTATTTGCAGCAGTTAGGTAGATCTGAAGGAGGGAGATCTGGAATGAGATCTGAAGGAGGGAGATCTGGAAACATTTGAAATAGGGACATTCTACTTGATGCGTGCAATTGGAAGGTATTTCACTAGGAGAAACGGGACAAATATTGTTAGCATTGCAGTAATGCGAATGAAATTGATAATTCTGTTCCTCGGTTAAGATCCGCTACTCTAATTAAGGAGTGAATTATTGGAATCTGGTCAGTGCCTACAGTATTGCAGCTTCTAGAAAGGGGTCTCCAACTCGATTTCCTAAGTATCACCGTAGTTTCAAGAATCAGTTAACCGAAGTAATGTAATTGTGGTGGTATTGTTCACTTTAGATTTCAATCCAGATGCTACGAATTTTATTCGATACAATACATTGTGAATGTCACTCGATCCATTTCTATGTTCATCATCCTAATTGATTCTCCACAATTATCTCTGTGGTGACGAATTCGAAGATCCTCTTCTCGCGCTGTCTATAGGCCACGATTTCACAAATGTCACCCAACGAACCAAAACACTGCTTCTACAGACTCTCGCTGATTTCAAATCCCTGCTGATCTCCATATCACACTACATTCCCATTATATTCTACCTAACTTGATTAACCTCTTCTCTATTTTCGCAGCTTCTATAATCACACCAAGCCCCAAACTGATCTCAAATGACCTAAAATACCTGAAATAGAACAACAGAAAGCCTAACTATTACCATTAGACCACGTTTCTACAGAGTCTTTCACCCGCAACTCTCTGAACGATCTCCTCCCATTTCCTACCCTTTCAACTTAAACCACCATACCATTAGAGCTTTTTCCATTACACTTCATTAATTCCATTTTCGCAGTACGAGTATATACGCATTTTATGGCAATACAATTCAATAATCCTCTAATTATGAATGGTTACACAACTTAAGAAACATCCGCTTCACCAACCATTGATCAATCCCATACTCTCTCCCATTTACCGGCAACCCATACCGCATCTCTCTCTCCTTCTCCTTCTCCTTCTCACCTTTGTCCTCTTTGCCAGTTGTATCCGGCGTGCCCCTACCAATCACACCCTTCATACAGAGGCAAATCCATTGCCTTCCCACCACATCATGAGTAACCAGAACTGGAAAAACTTATCGAACGAGTTGAGAAGAAGAGCCCAACAGGCCCGCCGCTCTGGGTCCGCCTCCCCAAGATCCTCCTATGGCTTTTTCGCCGGTTTCGGAGGCTTGTTGCTCTTGGGAGGAGTATCTGTGTTTGCCCTGAACGCCTTGTTCAATGTCGACGGTGGCCAACGTGGAATCATCTACTCGCGTATCAATGGAGTCCAGCCCACTATCTATCCCGAAGGAACGCATTTTGTGATCCCATGGTTCCAAAGACCAATTGTCTATGACGTTCGGGCAAAGCCTAGAAATGTTGCCTCGTTGACAGGCACCAAGGACTTGCAGATGGTCAACATCACCTGCAGAGTGTTGTTCAAGCCCGAAATTGGCGAGCTCCCCACCATCTACAGAACTTTGGGAACTGACTACGACGAAAAGGTGTTGCCTTCCATCGTCAATGAAGTGTTGAAGTCAGTGGTGGCCCAGTTCAACGCCTCGCAGTTGATCACCCAGAGAGAAAAGGTCAGTCGGTTGGTCAAGGAGAACTTGATCCGTCGTGCCAGCAAGTTCAACGTGTTGTTGGACGATGTGTCGTTGACATTTATGACGTTCTCGCCTGAATTCAGTGCTGCAGTGGAGGCCAAGCAGATTGCCCAGCAGGATGCCCAGAGAGCGGCGTTCGTGGTGGACAAGGCCATCCAGGAGAAGCAGCAGTTGGTGGTGAAGGCAGCCGGAGAAGCCAAATCGGCCGAATTGATCGGAGAGGCCATCAAGAAGTCGAAGGACTACGTGGAATTGAAGAGATTGGACACTGCCAGAGAGATTGCCGGCATCTTGGCCAGCTCGCCTAACAGAATCATGTTGGACAACGACACGTTGTTGTTGAACACCGTAACCGATAGCCGCAAGTAACTGTACATAGCATCATGAATTAACAAAACAAACGAAGAAATAGAAAAGAGAAGACAAAACCGCTAAAATTCCCCATATGGAAATTCATGCAGGTATCCTCGATATTCTTAATATCATGGGTATTCAACTCTGATATCATCGAACGATAAATTTCATTCCACTTCCTTTATTCTCATGGGAAACTCATAATTTCAATCTAAACCTCATATCATAAACCCTTCTAAATCTAAATCTCTCGAACTCGTTGTCTTACTTTCAATTTTCACCTCATGGACTCATTAATCTCTCAATAATAATAACCTCTTTATCTCATTATCTCTTAATTACATTCCAGATGACTCCATCCCGTTGATCTCTTATTAATAAATATTGCGTTATCTCTCATCTCATCTACACCATCACATTAATTCATTCATTCACTATACATGGATGCTAGAAGATGGAGTTGACCAAGTCTCCTCCAAGAGTGGCACCTGCACCAAAAATGGCCGCGTTTCCAAGCTTGCTGCCGAACTTGTGCAACCCGGACTGTTGTGCCGGCTGCTGTTCCACCACCGCTGGCTGTGGCTGGATATACTGCTGTGGAGGAGGCTGCTGGTAGTAGTTGGTGGATGGAGGTGGAAACTGGGCGTATCCGCCGTAGGAGGGCTGTTGTTGCAAGGGCTGGTTGTACTGTGGGGGAGTAGGCTGGTATCCTGGGCCGGGAGAGTACCCCTGTGGGGGAGGCTGGTACTTCTCTTCTTGGGGAGGTGGGGGAGGAGCAACGGCACGTTTGATGGCATCGGACTCGAACTCCTGTTCCGAAATCACGCTGACGTAGTTGGAGGGGAACACCCCGAGCTTGTCGGGGCTGCCTCCCTTCTTGTAGCCCTTCCACCAGTCTTCCGACAAGTGCTCCACCACCGCGAGACGGTCGTCCTTGTGCAACGAGAGGTCGTCGGCCTCGGTGCCGGCATAATCATAAAGAGCCTTGCAGTAACCCACGGGTTTGGCCTTAAATGAGCGAGGAGGCTCACTGGGAGGAGCAACGTGGTTGGTGATGGCAGTCTTAGAAAACTCGTCGGATAACTTGTCTGTGGCCGAGGGAGGAGCCGAAGGAGGGGCAGCGAAGTTGTAGGAGGGGGCAGGATCGGAAGCAGCGGCCAAATTCAACTTGTCCACGTCCCAGGGGGCCATGTCCTTGTGATATTTGGGGGGAAGGGCTGCTAGAAGCCGGGAGTATAACGCCTGGGAGATGACCTCCGAGTCGTGCAAGAACTCCAACTCGGTTCTGATGGTGGTCAAGGAGCGGTTGATCAAGGGACCTGACATGGGGAAGAAACCAATGGCAAAAGAAGGGTGGGACTGCGGTGGCAGAAGTAGTGCTGCTATATATTTTCGGGGATGGTGCAGCAGGCTGTGGTGCGCGGATTACGTCAGACTGGAGTTGCCCGATTGGGAAGTTGGAGTGAAAGGAGAATGAGAGGAAAAGGAGAATCATGGGAAATGCGAATAGATCGGATAATAATAGATCGGAAAATGATGGGAAAATGCGACTGCGAATATTAACAGGGGACGTTATCGAATAAATTGGCCGTTATGACGTTATCGGATGAGTCCTCCGGATAAATTAGTGTAGAGACTCGTTCCTTCATGGAGCTCGATGAGTGCACTGCCGAAGTTTCCCGTTTGCGCCACCCCCGAGGTAGCCCGTAGTGCTGGGGCGGGTTTCCACACTCTGTAGATGCGCACTGAACAGTCGTTAGCTGCTACGCAGATGGCAGTGCCATTGGGGCTCGTGGTGGAACTCAAGATGCGCAAGTTGGGCACCGTAGGGACGTGGCGTACCGGGGTCATCCTCGGATATGAGTAGACGATCATGAGAGTGGGGGAAATTGAACTGCCGAAGCCAAAAGTAGCGACGATCTCGCGTGCGGAACTGCTCCATACGAGCGAAGTGATCTGGCCTGCGGTTCTGGTCAGACCCACCAAGGTGCCGGAACCGGTGTGCCAGAAGCGGATGGTCCGGTCGCGGCTGCCGCCGCCTGTGGCCAATAGCGAAGGGGACCATGGGCAGAAAGCGAGGGCTTTGACGGCGGCGTTGTGGGGCAAGTCAAGCATTTTGTTCGGGTGGGCCAATTGGCGAATGTTCCATACGCAACAGCAGTTGTTGTTGGTTCCCACGGCCATGAGAGCGCTGTCGGGACTAAGAGCGATTCCTGGAGTTAGTACTGATAGGAAGGGAAGGGAAGGGAACAAATTGAGCTATTATAGCATGAGAGTTTTAGCGTTGGATTGGACTTTTGGGACTTACCGCATACTTGTTGAGGCGAACATTTGACATGGACAAGGGTGCGAAATCTGGAGTTGGACACCCGGAGAATGGCCACCTCGCCGGCGTCGTCGCCGGCAAACACGTGGGATCCGTTCCGGGTCCAGGCAAAGCAGTAGACAGTGGCGTTTTTTTGGAGGCGATCCACCACGGCTTCAGAGACTTCGTCCACTAGAATGACCGCACCTCCTTCTATGGCCACCACCAAATGTCCTGCGGGCCCCGAAGACACCGCAGTCACCATCCGGTTACTAGGGAGGGCTATCTCAGCCACCGTATTGTCCTGGCCCCACCAGTACACTCTGTGGCCGATTCCCACGGCAATGCGGTGGTTTCGCCCTGACCAACTCACCAAGTTGGAATAGTAGTCGTTGCGCAACCCCGGAGCCTGGAGTATGCTGGTTGCTAGAATGGACTCAGATGGACTGGTAGAGTGGATTTGGGGTATGTATTCGGGTTCTTCGCCCAAGATTTGCGTGATATTGCGCATTGGGGCCGTGGAAATCAACGGTCCTGCGAGATCGAGCTGATTGGAGTGGATACGAAGACGGTGATTGAAGGACGGGGAGTAATGGAGCACCAGAGGCAGCAGGGGCATTTCTAGGGCATCTGAAAGTTGTCTATGATGTTTTCCTTTCGTTTTGGGTGATTTTTGGCCTGTTTCTGCCGAGAAATTGGGCATATCATGGGTATTGTTGTGGTGGTGGTGGTTGCCGCCAGACAACATGGGAAACAAGATATCTTCTCTGGCGCTAATTTCGTAGGGAGACACGGGAAATCTGGGGGAAATGGGACTTTCAGGGTTATTTTGGGATTGTGGAATACGTTCATTATAGTTCTTGTACTCCAGTGGGGATGTGGCGTCTGGAATCATTCGGGACCCTGCCTCCATGGGAGAGGACATTTGGGGGCGGAAAGGGGGAAGGTCCGAGGAAAAGTGTGAAATTTTGAGGAAATTGTAAAATTTATCGTAAACAGAGCGTTTTGGTATCAATGGCAACCTTGTAGCTATGACGTCTCGTCTGTAGGGCCTGTGTTTCAGAAATTCTGGGGTAAACCTTTGGCAATGGCTGCGAAAGTCACTAGAGCTTACAAAATCGTTAAAATCGGTAGGGCCACGTCCAAATATATATTACCAGAGTAGCAGTTACACCTTACACCATCAATGTTGCTTGTTAACGGTCTGCAAAAGCGCCGTTTAACGGCAGAATTCATAGCAACTACCCTCTTCCTCGTGGCAGCCGCATGTGGCACGCGAAAAGTGGCGGATTCCGTGACCAAACCCTACATTGACGAGATCTTCCATCTTCGGCAATGCCAGGTGTATTGCAAGGGCGACTTTGGCCACTGGGACAACAAAATCACCACCCCTCCCGGGCTCTATGTGTTGGGCTACCTCTATTCTAAAGCATTGTACTTATTTGGAGTGACAGACGCCTATTCTAGCTACTCTGTGCTCAGATCACTCAACCTCTTGGGAGGCATTGTTGTGCTACCCATTGCCCTCAGACGGTTGCGCAATTTCGACCAAAACCAGTACTGGATCGTGAATATCGTGGGTCAGTCGTTGTTATTTCCCTATTACTTCTTGTTCTACACCGATATCTGGTCCTCTGTGTTGGTGGTGCTTGCCTTGTCATGGGCAGTGAATAAACCGGCAAGTCCACTCTGGTGCGGCCTCTATGGCTTTATCAGCTTGTGGTTCAGACAGACCAACATCATCTGGATCGCCTTCATCATGTCGGTGTTGATCGACCGCAAAATCGGCAAATCTGGAGTATCCATTTCGTTACCAGATAGAATCATCAAGTTCGTGACAACTATGGCCAAGAACTGGATCCAGTTGGTCCCCTTTGCTGCCAATTTCGTCGCCTTTGCCGTGTTTTTGCTTGTTAACGGTGGAATCACATTTGGAGACAAGGAAAACCACGAAATCCAGCCCCATGTCGTCCAGGTGTTCTATTGTTTCGCCTTCATCACCTTCTTCACATGGCCAGTTTGGATCTCTCCTAGCACCTTCAAGGGATATCTCCGGTTCTGGACACGGTTCAGAGGCCTTAACGTGGTGTTCAACGTGATTCTGATGCTCTTCATCAAGTACATCATCGATAACTTCACCGTGGTGCACCCATTCCTCTTGTCCGATAACAGGCATTACACCTTCTACATCTTCAAGAAGCTCCTTAGCCATCGCTACAGCAGTTTCGTATGCGTTCCGTTGTACCATTTCTGCACATGGAATATTATCCATACCCTAAATCACGGACAGAGACTCACGTTGAGCCCCATCACTATCATCACCTATTTCGGGGCCATCTGTCTCACAATCATCCCATCACCATTGTTCGAACCACGATATTATATCGTGCCCCTCTTGGTGTACCGGATCTTCACCAAGCCCCAGAACCAGGAGAGACACACGGTTGAGTTCGTGTGGTTGAGCATCATTAACGTGACCATCTCGGTGATTTTCTTCCGGTACGAGTTTGTCTGGGACAGTGAGCCCGGTAGTATACAAAGAATCATCTGGTGAGTTAATACCCATAGTAAATAGTCTCTGAGTCTCACTGGCACTTAATCATCTGGTGATATGCTCCTGTCATAAATCGCAGGAAATCATCTAGTAAATATCATCTAATCAATCACACGAAAAATCAACTGGGAAGCATCTGCTCATAAATCACAAATCATCCGGGAAAATATTCTACTCACAAATCACAAATACATCAAATAGCGAGGGTCCCCCACCTATAAATCACATTAAATCAAATGGCGAGGGCTCTCCACTATCGATCCCAGATCGTCCATTTATTTTCTAGTCATAAATCACCAAAAACCAATATCCGACATCTTATTGGTGGTGTCCTGGTTCCGGTTCAAGTTTATCTCCTTCAAAACCTCCTCAGTGACCTCCTTCGAGAGGGGGCTCTTCATATTGGGGAGGTGTGACACGGAGCCGATGCTGGAACGGGACGTCATCGACACCCTCGGGAGGGTGTCTAGAGACGTCTTTTCGGAATTTATCAGTTGGTTGATGGTGTCTATGCTGGAAATGTTCTTGTTGATGAAGGTGTCGATGGTGTTGGAATTTTTGTAGTTCAAGATGAACGAATCCTTGGACTTCACCTCGAGGATCAAGTCCTTGGTAGCCTGGTCGAGTTCCTGGTTCGACTTGTGGAGCGAGACGAACCAGTCGTTTACGGCCCGCCGTTTCAACACCTCGAGGTAGCCCTCCTCAAGCTTGGTGTCCTTGTCCACGAACACCAATGAACCCTCGGTTCCGATCATTAAATCGCCATAGTTATTCTTGGGATTACTCTTCAACTCCCAGTTGCCCTTCTCGAGATCGTTGGCAAAGAGAAGAAGGAAATCGCCGAAGTTGTCGGCGATTTTGATCTTGGTGTCGAATTCGCGACCAAAGAGAATGACTTGGCCATAGACACCGCTGCCTCCGGGCGGAGGCGACAAGTCTATGCCGATGTAGTTGCCCACTTCGTCGCTAATGATGGGAATCCACATGGGATGGGCAAAGGTGCTATGCACGGCGCCCGGCGGAATGGATTTCTGGGGAGGGATATTGAACGGTGTGGCATGAGAACCAGGGGCACTGGAGGAAGAGGTGGCGCGGGAGGAGCTGGAGAGGGCGTCACCGAGGTCGTAGGAGGTGTTGAAGCAGTCGTCGCTGACCTGATTGCCGGAATCGGCCAGGACGAATTTTTTGGACACGGGGCCCGAATGGGTGTGAATGGAGGGCAATGGCGCCAACTCGCTGAGCTTGGACGTCTGTTTGAGGGACGAAACCTCGTCGTTGAACACGCGGGCGACCTTGCGCCAGTTTTCCGTGCCAATAACGATCTCGTCGAGCGACATCAACTTCAATCCAAACACCAATCCCTCTCCCAGAGTAGTGGAGGTGGTACCGAAGTTGGATTGGCCGTCGGTCAATTTGTAGAACTCCACCACACATGGCGGCAACTTGATGTTCAAGTCCTTCTGGAACTCGTTCAAGTCTGCCGTGGTGCACTTGTCCTGGAGGGAGCTGTTCAAGTCGGGCAGATACCGCACCATCCAGTGTTTGATATGGCGCCATGCCAATTTGACCTCGTGGACCCCGGAAGACGCGGGCGAATAAAGCCCCGTAAGATGCATGGCATCGCTGCTGCCGCTGATGAACTCATTGGTGGACTTGTTGTGGTGGGAAAAGAGCAACTTGGCCTCGTCGGGCTTGTTGACTCGGTTAAACGACTTGCTGGAGTCGAACTCGGAGTACTTGTCGCTGGTGCTCAAGGAATACAAGAATTCCTGGACCTTGTGGCCAAACTTCATGCGGGCACGGAAATAGAGAAAGCGAAGGGGAAACGGTAGGAAAAGAATGTGGTGGTGATGTTTGGCGTTTAGGTTTGGTTTAGGTATGGAAGATCACTAGGTCCCGTGATGTGGGGAGACGCGAATGTCGCAGTTGGGGCAGTATTGTCTGGAGACAAAGGCAATACACCAGGGACAATTGGGCCAGGAAAACTGCTGGAGAAGGTGGAAGGGGCGCAGGTGGGTCGGCGGCGACGGCTAGGTATAATTTCCAGTGGAAATGGCGACATTTCTGCCGTTTTCGCCCCGGATAATGGCCCATTAAGGCCCTGGCATCACCGCACTCCATGCGACATTTACGTCATAGGCCCTTTCCTCGACTACACCACGAAAACCCGGTGAAACAGGGCTCTAAAAACAGCCAAATTCGGGATCTCCGATGCAACTAGCCTATTATGGCCTCAAATGTCCTGAAAAGCCCAATTTCGCCGCTCTAGCGTACCCTAGCATTGCTTGTTGTGGAAATTACTGTTCTAGTGCGATTTTCACCATTATTAGCCAGACCCGTTTGGATCATCACAACAGTGGCTCCTCCACGTGCACCCACCACAGTGAGGACAAACAATAGGCATCGGAGCCGAATTTTACCCGAAACGGCTCTATTGCCGGTATAGTTGTAGGGAAAACTTGGATAGAGGTCCTAGAGAAGGAAATGCGAATATATGAGAGAACAAGAAAGAGAGAGATTTCCGAGTAGATATTCATTTGTGAGGAAATTGATGGAGAGCAGGGTTTAGGAACGTGCATAATGAAACCCGTCCTGCATCTCTGGAGTTAAAGTTTTCAGGGGATGTTGTTAGCAAGACAATCGGAGTCGGAGATGGAGACGCAGGTGTAGCGGTTTTGCCTAATTGAGCAAGAATCGAGAGGGAGAAAATAGACTTCACAGTAAAAAGAATAAAGAAAACTCAATAGGAAGAGAACACACTTAGGCTTGAATAGGAAGGTAATAGATATGAGAATATGAGATTAGAAATGAGCATATGACGGGATTAGACTTGATGCCTGAATGGCGTAATCAGAACGTTTGTTCCGTATTGTTTTATCAAACTGTACATCCCAGTGATTTCGCGACTTCTTCTCTTTCTTCACCTTCGTCTCTTATCTCCCATATTCTTGATCCATCCACCCAAATTTATTCTACAGCTATATCCCGGGCATGAAGTGCAAATTCTATCACGAAGTAAGTACACGATAAACCGGGTGTTGATCTGGGAAGACCCGCTAACAAAACCCCCAAAACAAACAGAAAGAACCAGTAGAATGGCCGGAGCCGTGATTCTCAACAACCACGCCACTCCTGCATAAGTCTTCAGAACGAAGATGCCGCCGGAGCCCGATTGCTCGAAGCATGGACTGGGGTTTTGGTTTAGGGCCACAATCCGTGGTAACAAAATTGCCGTTTAACTATGGGGAAGTGGCCCTTATATAGGAAGAATCGCGTCCGGGTAACCCTGTAGGGATGAGGGTAGTAGGACCAGAAGGACGGGTCGGATCAACAGTACTAGAGGGCTCTAAATGTTGTAAAAACGGCTCTATCGTGTAGAGATGGGTCTAGTGAGTGCTTCTGGTTAGTTTGGCATATTTTCCGTCCACTTTTGGCCGTTTTCTGCCTAGTTTCCTCGCAAATGAAATTTCTTCACTGCCCTACCTTGAAAAACTCATTCTCTGCTCATCGGATCGGGACAATCCCTTCTCTAGCTACAGCTGGTTGATATCTTTATATTAACATAGAGGTGAGCCGGATGTGATGTTCGAATTGATGATATTTTTTACAGATTAAATATTACAATTACCAGGTGGAAGCAACAGCGTCTTCAACAGCTGGAGCAGCATCGGCAGCCCAGTCAACTTCCTCAGTCTCACCGGTCCACTCAGCCTCGGCCTCAGCAACTGGGGCCTCGGTCTCCTCAACAGCCTTACCCTCCTCGGTGGCGTTTTGTTCAATCTCTTCGGGGTCTCTGTAGAAGTACAAGTCGGGCATGACGGACCACTCGGTGGTTCTGTCGGGGATGATGCCTCTCAATCTCAAGACCTCTCTGGCAATCAACCACCAGATCAAACCAATGGAGTGCTTACCCTTGTTATTACATGGAATAGCCACATCGACGTATTCGGATGGGGAGTCCATGTCGGTCAAGGCAATGACTGGGATGTTGACGTAAGAAGACTCCTTGATGGCCTGGGCGTCGGTTCTTGGGTCAGTCACAACAACCAATCTTGGCTCCTTGAAGGAACGGGTGATGTAGTTGGTGAAGTTACCTGGGGTGAATCTACCGGCAATGGCGGTGGCACCGGTGTGGGCGGCGAATTTGAGGACGGCTCTTTGTCCGAAGGTTCTGGAAGAACAGACGGCAACATCGCTGGGGTTGGGAACGGCGGCGATGATTCTGGCAGCCAAGACAATCTTCTCCCAGGTCTTGCCAATGTTGATCACATTGACACCGTCGGGTCTAGTCTTGTAGACGTATGGCTTGTTGTGAACCTGGACAGTTAGTAGGGAACGGAGAGGATGGTAGCCAGCAGAAGGCGGTTTTCACTTTTTCACTTTTTCACTCTTCACTTTAGTGGAAATCGCCTCTGCTGCCGTCAGCAAGGAAACATACTTGAACGTTCTTGGTACCCAAGTGAACGTTGGCAGCCAACAACAACTTAGCGTCTTCTGGAGTTAAGTCAAATGAAGCAGGTAAAGACATCTTGTGGTGGAATCTCCTTTTAGTTGAACTTCAAGATGAAAGAAACGTTAAGGCCTGAAAGATAGTTGGAAAAAAAATCCTGGGCCTAGGTGAAAATTTTTTGATAGTATGGAGCCTGCGCGTGGGGGACCCACAGTGCAATAGTGGTGGGGCGGGAATGGGCCGAGGAGTGCGCGTACCGATATTAGGGCTGGAGCCCTTGATTGATGTTGTGGCACGTGATTATATCACGTGCACTAAAGTTCACCTCACTCCCCCCACCCGCGCCCCCACGCCGCATCTTATCAGATCGATCAGTGATCTCCCTACAGCAAACCCGGTATCTGCGGCGACTCTAGCGAACGCCATTTCTGGGGTGCAACCTGCTTGTTGCACAGGCTCGCAACGGTGTATTTACACAAGACGCCGTGGGATACTTGGATTCGGATAAATTGGCGCTATTTCCCTGCAATTTCATCCAATTCATCGTCATCGTCATTCACTTTTCTGCGCAAAACGAGCATTCTGGTATCCACGACTCAACGGTTTTTCTGACGTATTTGGTTCAAGAACGCCTGCATCACCACCGGGAATTCGGATCGCTCCTGTTATTGCGCAGTCGGCTTGACTACGCTATCTGCACCTATCACAGGATAGAGACTACACCTCCTGCAGATTCAGAACTCGATAAACGTTTTGTGAGAGGAAGTGCCATAGAGGTTATTCTTGCGAGGTTTCCGGTCATTTTACTACTTCAATCATCGAAGCCCGTTACTTCATTCAGTCACAAGACTCAGTCGCAGGGGAATCATTCCAGAAGACCATAAGTGTATCATTCTAGAAAGCTATAGTGTCGTACTAGAAGGCTACAGAGGTGGTCTAGTTTTCCAGATCTCCCCTTAGACGTGATCTATTATACAAAAACTCTCCTTAGAGGTGATCTATCATTCCGGATCTTTCCATAAAGCCAATTATATCATTCCAGAGAACTCCCTATCACCAATTTTTCCCAGGATTCTTTCACGTCTTCATTCAAAGTTCTCCATTGATTCTATCAAGACCACCATTTCATCAAGACCTCTCCATCCATTGCACAGATCTTCTCCATTTTCCTATCCCCATTATCATGAAATGTCAGACAAAACTCATCTACTTGCCCGTAAACGTTCGGAACACTTCGATATCGAGCCTCCCGAACCTCCCCGGACCCCCAGACCCTCATTTCTTGTGGTAGGTATCGTCCTTTTCCTAATTGCCTTGGCTGCTTCATGTAGTCAACCCACGAAAGACTCCCTTAATGCCCGTTTGGCCTGTCTGTCTAATGCTCTCCATTGTGATCCCTTGGAACGGCAGTTGATCTTGTCCAATCTCAATCTCGTCTGTTCCATTACCATAAATTTCGTGCTGATGGTAATTCTGGCAAAGGTAGGACCTTGGTCTGATCGGCATGGAAGGGCTCCATTCTTTCTCTACTATGTAATTGTCGTCTTTATTGGTCTGTTGGGAGCATTATGGATCTACAGAACGTATTCTACGTTGAAATTCTGGCTTATTGTGGGCACCTGTTTCGTTTCCAGTCTCAGTGGAGGAAATTATTCCCTTCTTTCTCTCCTGAATGCCTATGTCTCCGATATTGTGGGCCCAGCCAACCGAATTTACTTCCTAGGTTTAGTATCAGCAGTTCTTTTTGCTGGAAGCACCTTGGGGCCCATGCTTGGTGAATTTCTTGTGAATCATTCTCAGAATGTAAAACCCATCCACGACAACATTTTGGAGAAGGAATTGCTTCCAATAAAGGTGGAGTTGGGAGTCCAGCTCATTGTCATGGTTATCACCTATTTCTTTCTCCAGGAATCCCGAACCAGAGACGAATTGAAGCAATCAAGTGAGGAACATCAACTCCAACGAAGCCATTTTTACGACTGGATCAATTTCCTCAAACCCATCAAATTGCTCGCATTACCCACCTCCGTAGCCAAGTCCATCGATAGACTCCATATAAAACGGGCCAGATCAGTGTTGCTCTTGCTCTTGACGGTGGAAATCTTGATGTCTCTTGTGGACGACATTGTCCGCACTATCATCATCCAATATGGAATATTCAAGTTTACCTGGACCGCTTCTGAGTTGCGGTACTTCCTGTCCATCAACTCCTTGGCCAGTGCCCTCGTTTTGATGGTGTTTTCGCCGTTTTTGAACAAGCTTGTCTTAACCAAAATCATGAATCTTCGTTCTCATGAATCCCATGTTGATGCCGTGGATTATGCCATGTTATCAGTGGCATTGCTCAACGAGTTTGTCGGCTTGTTGATGCTTTATTTCAGCAATAGCACCTCCGAAACCTTCTTTGCAGGAAACTTGCTCACTATTAGCTTGATTGGAGGACCGACGTTGACGTCGGCCATGTTGAAATTCTATCCCGATTCCAAGGTGGGTGAATTCTTCAGTGCCCAATCCATATTGAAAAATGCCCTAGGGTTGATCTCGCCAATCATATTCCAATGGGTGTACCGCTACAGCTTGCGGAAAGACACGGCCAACTTGTCATTTGCAGTGTATGCATTTATTATGTTTGCATGTACCATTTGCTTATTGATAGCAAAACGGCTTCTGGCAGGTTCAGGATACTAAATTAAATTAGACGATAAATAGATAGTCCCAATATACCCATTATGATCATTCAGTCTTTTGCTTTGACCGGAGAATTTCGATGGTCTTGTCATACCTCTCTGGAAGCATTAAGTAGGTGAACTTGAGTTCATAATCGTGGTATGTGTTCAAGAATCTTCCATGAATTAGGCTGGGAAGCAATCTAGTCCGGAAGTTTTTCGATGCGGTGAACAACTTGATGAAGTTGACAAATATTTCGTTCCAGGTCAACGACTTGTTGGACAATTTGATGTAAACGATAGACTTCTCATATCTCAAGTAATTGAACTTGATTCCTCCTTGGAGTCTTTTGGAGTTCTTGAGCTTCAACACACATTCAAATAATGGTGTGAACGTCACCACAATTTGCAAGTTTTCCATAAAGTTCAATGTGATCAAGATCAATAACCTCATCAAGAAGAACATGCCATAGAATGCAAAGACTGTAGGAAGCAATAGGATTATTACCATGAACAACAACGTGCCCAACAAGAACTGATCCAATTCGAATGCGTTACTCGACCCTATCACGTAGTTATTGAGATTGTCAATTCTTTGCCTGAGGATATTGTATTTCTTGCCTCTGAATAATTGGATCAACGATTTTAATGTTTCAATTTGTCTGTGGTATACTTTAGACGTAGTGAAGTAGAAAAAAGAAAGATGCAAGGTGAAGAGTCCAATCACATCAATTAAGAATCCCAAAAAGAATGAGAGTCCACCACAATAACACAATATTTTGAAGCCCACTAGAAATTGTGACACAAGAGTCTGTCTAACTTCTAGAGAAAACTTTATCTCAAACATGTCATTAAATATGAATTTCCAACAGTTCAATGACCACATGAATAAGTCCCCCAAAAAGTTTCCAAGTTCATCATTCAACTTAAATCCAGCTGGATGGTTTCTAGCGATCCATTGAATGAGTGCAGATACTTCAGAATACAAAATTCTTTGGATAAACACCTTCTGAAAAAAAGATGTCACCAACTCGAAGTTGTTTATCAAATGCTCGTAGACGGTCACTCCCAACAAAATGTCATTAATAATGAGCCATGCAGAGTTGTTTAAGTTGATGTAGTTTGAATTATTAATGTTCAAGTCCGAGTTAAAAATTGGCAATTTTAGGTCCTTCAAAAGCTGATTGTTTTCGTCGTAAAGAATGGACTTGTCGGTGTAGCACAAGAATTGAATGGGGAAGTAATTAATTTGCTTGAGTCTCAAGTCGAGCTGGCGCATCACATTAGACACAGAAACCAAGCTGTATCCATATATCTTATGGTTTATCAACCAAATTCCCGCAATAAGAATTCTTTGAAGGAATATTATCAACTTTATGCAAACACTGGTTATCATGCTAACAGATTCTAGACTATTTGAAGTGGCGTTTGACACTTCCTGCGTTTTCCGCAATTCTTCTCTAATCTTGCGCACTTGATTCACCTTATCAATAACGGCAAGATTTGCAATAGACAACCGTTCTTCGTCCTCGGTGTACGGCTCGAAAAGTTCTAATTGCTCAACCCACTTGTACTTTTCATCGGGGACATTTTCGTTGCCCATTGACTGGAGAAGAATGGGTTTCACAGATAAATACTCCAAGTTTCGGTAGTTTGGTGGGTCAAACAAAATTATTGTGTACTTGTATGACAGAACATCGATAATGTACGGCAATTTCAACTTCTGGTCAAATTCAAAGGTCAATTCGTGTTTCTCTAAGTCTCCCACTGTACCGATCACCTTCAAGTCTGTCAATTGTTCTGGAATTGTTATCTCTTCAGATGAAAGTGAAACTACCACTAAAACGTCCTGTAGATGGTAGCCAAAAACGTAGTAGGATGCTGGAGTCTTGACTAGGGTACGAATCAAGTCGCTGGGGAAGTACACCTGGATGTTCATGTTGAGAAACTGTCTCTTCTTAAGTACTGCGATGAGGTGTTGGGTTTGTGGTAGAAAGGCAAGGGAAGAAGCTCTTCGGTCTCGCTGAGGTCTGACTCGGGATCTTCGGCTTGTAGGTTGGTGGACCGCTTTTTACGGAGGGAGGACTTCTTGAGCTGCTGTGCTCTCAGTGCCCTGGACTCGAATGCGAGTTTCTCCTGGTTTTCAATTATGTAAACGTCCAAGATGAGGGACTTTGCCAAGTAGATGAATGCGAAGAAGACGAGCGAAAGACCAGCTATAACTTCAATGGAACGGATGAGCTGGGAATCAGAGAACATTCCCTGGATATTGAACAAAATACGATATCTCTCCAAACAAGTGACGTGCAGGGCGCGAACATTTTTGGGTCGCTGCAGAAGAACCTGAAATGCGGGAATACTTTGATAAAAACGGGGGAATTGTCTATATTTATAAACATATCAAAGCGGGGAAGATACATGTTGTAATTTGGAAGGTCATTCACTCCATTAGTCGACGTTTGATGGCATTTTGGTGGCATTTACCTCAAAATCAATGCATCACCTGCAAGCGTTTGCAGCCAATGCCTCGATATAAATACTTTCCCAGCTACAGGTTTTGGATTAGCCAAATCTTATCGTCAGCTGTCATATGGAGTGACTCGATTGATTACGGCGATTTTCCCCGTTCCATCAGCTCTTGTTTTATCCGAATAGAGTCAGGATTTCTACTTTTACTGAATTTCACTGCGACTCACTCTCCAAGCCCCTAGTGATATCTGATATCTTAAAGTTAACTTTGGCCACATATAAGTATCCACAATTGCCAGCAAATCCATGAACTACACCTTATCGGATTTTCTACGTTTCGTTCTATAAATCGTTTCATGACACCTCTTCAACCTCAAATGACAGATCAATTGTTCAGTTAATGATTGCCACTTGAAACCCTCGAGATGCGGACCGGTAAATCATACTAAGGTGGATAAAGTGGCAACGGAATTTGCCCTTGTCAAGGGAGCCGTGTCTCTTGTCAAGCCCAAGACCCGCTTGGCAGCAAAGATACACACGGTACAAATCATCAAAACAACGGCAGTGAAGAGGAAAATCGCCTCGGCCATGTTCCATCTCACAAACGTCTTATAGAGAGTGAAAAGAAGGAACGGCACAAATAATGTGATCAAGTTCCTCAGCAATGCCAAAGATGCATAGACCTCTCCAATCTTTGATTCGCTGTAAAACTTGGGAATACAGGAATTCAAAGCAGGCGAAGCAAGCGTTCCCAAGGCAGTAAACACAGAAAACAGGAAAAAAACCGCAGTTGATGAAGCGAGATAGAAGCCAAAGAAACCAATTACTTCACAAACCAACGTTATCATCAACATGTTGTAATCCACCATGTCGAACTGTCTTTTGAATACCTTTAATTTGAATCGTTTCTGGAGTATATTGTGGTTGAGGATTGGAGAAACCACAATGAGAACAAATGCCTTACCGGCGCAAAAAGTCGTTAACAAATGTCCTATTTGTATCTGGGACCATTGAAATTTGAAAATACCATACATTCCAAACACTTGTGCAACAGAAAGAACAAATGATTGCATCACAGCCTCAACAAACACAAGTAGCAATAACGCTATCCTCACATTGCGAATGCGATGAGGATCATTAGAATAAATATACTCCTTAGGTACCCACAATAATCTCAAAGGTTCGATGAAGTTTACACTGTTTAATATTTTTCTTGCGGTTGATACCTCTGTATTGGGACCTTGCAGTCCTGCTCGCAGAACGAAACTTGATACCGATTGAGAACGAGATTTCCTCCTTGCCGGCTCTGAACGAGACTCGGGCACAATGAAAATACTAAACAATACCAACATCGCAAGGATAAAAATTTCAAACTTGAATGTAAGGAATTCGGAGGAATTAATGGTTGTCCCTAGATCATTCATCATTCCAGATGCGGAATGAATTGGTGCCAGTTTTTCTGCAAGCGAATTGATCACATTTCCCAACATTGGGCCAGTTGCCGTACCAATAAGGATAAATGACAAGTTAAGACCGAGAAAGTAAATCCGTTCATGAGTCTCAACGATGTCACTGATATAACAACTGCACAAGGTGGAGATACAAATTATTCCGCCACCAATATTATAAATTACCTCCCCAATAACCATGGGAACAAATTGCAATGAAGTGTACAGCGACATCACAAAATATCTGAAGGATCTTCCCGCAAGAAAAGTCACCAAAATAAAAACCAAGAAGATCTTCCGCCCATACTTGTCTGACAATGGTCCTAGCTTTCCCGAAGCAATTAAGGTTATAACTGCACAAACAAGGTTATTGGCTATGGTCAAATTGGACATCAATGCTTGGACCTCTACCGGATTACACTTTCCATTTTGCGAAGGAGGACTGAGGTAATTGCAGGACAATTTCAAAGTGATCATTTGTCGACTTGCCTCGGAAGTACCCATGCTGAGAGCCCAGAAGAACACTATGATGACAACCATTGCCACAGATGGTCTCTTGCTCCAATGGATCAGTTTATTCAATTTCCGCTGTTCTCTGAGCCAAATCACATCTTCATTATGTTCCTCATTCTCAAAGTCTTCATCATTTTCAATCACCGCCTCATAGACGTCGTTTACAGCTCGGTCAAGAGTAGAGCCATACCTGGATTGGTTTGCCTGGAGTAAGGACATTGGTTGACGAGTGCTCGACCAGCAAAATTTTGCTTAATATGTGAACTCAAATAAGTGTGGCCTAATCTGTTAGCAGTCATATGGGGGGCTACAGCAATATTGCGCTTTAGTCAATATTTGTAATCCAAATAGGGAAAGCCTCAACCGTCCAACGATTTCCCACAAACTTCAGTGAGTTCACACAGGACATGGCCCTGTGGGGCAACCTACGATAATCCCAAATTCTACCAAGAAAGCTGAGTCAAGGTGTGGTTTTTGAAAATACTCTGTGGGTAAATCGAGCTTCGTTATCATCTTAGCGATCGCATTCGCATGGCCATATTCAGAACGGCATCAAGGCACAATTCCCCGGGCTTCGGAATTGTGGCACAGAATAATAGAACGGATTCCTAATGGGGAAAGTGATTTTTTGACAGAAGGCTTATCATGGGAAAGTTTCATGGAAATGCCACACCCATACTACCAGGGTAGAAAACCGGTCAAATGGAGTTTGCATTGTACTGATCTTCATTTGGATATTCCTAAAGAAGAATTCCCTACCCGATACTCATTCGCTCGCAGACGGATTGGTCTAGGTTGAACTATTTGAGGTTGGCCCAGATCAGATGAAACAACGGCTATGTGATAAAGAGATTCACAGTAGTGAAGAGGATTTTGTGTTATATCACTTCTTGTAGTTGGATAGAGTCAATTCGTGTCAATCTTGTTTCAAAGTGGCAATATGTGGCTACCGCTTCCTATCAAAGACAGTTTTCAAGCATGCTTTTGCCGTCAACCCAGAGTCTAAAAGTATAATACAAACTTCATAAATTACAGCTCAAGCCGGAGGCTGAAGAGAATATTGGGAGGTGTATCCTTTGAGGCTCATTTTGTGAAACGAAATCTCTACTGGGTACTTCGAGCATCATCCTTTCTTACAACTTAGAATCTTGCATGAACTTGGACTTTCGTCAATTACAAAAGAAATGTGTTACAATGCTAAGGGGTTGGGAGGATTAAGATTTCAGGCTCATTCATGGCGGCTTTGGGTATGACGTATTAATTGCATACCACTTGCCTGTTTAAGATTAAGCGAATATCCTGATGCTGTGTGACTTCGTCGCTCAAAAATATCGAAGCTGGGTTTGAATGAAGGATCCGTTGGCAATTCATGACGGGGTGTTCATTTTTCTTGACGGCTAATGAATTATAATTTGTGGCGTAGTCGTCGGAAATTGAGGTATAATCTCCTTGGACTCAATGGAGTGGTTTGTAAGATTTGAACGGAGAACAATCAATTAATGCAATTTGACTGATAACGAAATCTAAATCGATAATGGTCTTGTTCTAAAGATGGTAACTTGCCCTGTTGTGTCTTGGTTTTCGCGGACTATGTTACAAATAAGATACCAATCTTGGGTGTTTTACGGGTTGTATCTAATGTCACAGATTCATGCAGTAAGGCTGAATTTGGCTATACGCTGTTCACAGTGTTCAGAGCCAATCCAATAGCTAGACTCAGCCTAGGTCCAGAGGTTGAATAGTTACTTCTAACAATGGCATCTCAGAGTTGGTGGTGAACGATGGTGAATGAGGATGGTTCCTGGAGCATTTGAAGGTGATGGAAAGAAAGCTTCTGGGAGAAGCCGTACGGCTGCTCGCTTTGAGTTGTAGGTTTGAACTGGCGATACGACGTGAAATTCACCGTGATTCAAATGTTTCACCAGAAATTTCACCGGAAACTCACTGGAAGCTGATTTCACCATCGATTTCACCCGGGATTATTCACAGGAGTTCGTTTCCCGACTGTCAGGAATGGAAAGGAAGGCAGTCTTCCATAGAATGAGAACTAGTTCGAAGCATCCATCCAGCGAACCAATCAAAAGTACTCGGACTTGAAGCTATTTTCCAAAATGGCCAAACTTTTGTTTCTAACATCAAAGGATACCTCGGGCCCAGTATGTCATTTAAACTGGACGATTGGGGACATTCTATCCTCAAATTTCGCTTCTTCACCCTCCTCCCATTTCATTTATCATATTTCAAACCCCCTCGGCCAGGGTGATGCTGTCGCCGCTTTCCTGGCCCGAGCTCCACCGCCACTGGGGAATGAGGCGGATGTCGTAGTCGGTCTCCATCTTGAGCTCGTCCCAAGGGTCGAAGTTCATCCACACCATCTCGAAATCGTCGTCGGATTCAATGGAATGATTGCCCAACTGGATGTGCGGCTTGTCGTAGTAGGGGTTAACGTACGGCGACTTGCCCTCCAAGATCAAATCAATGCGGTCTGCCTTGTTCAACTCCGTCACCTCGTGCAAGTCGCCGTCGAGGAGCTTGCGTTGTCGGGCCCGGTTCTCCCGTAGAAGCCGCAGGTAGAGCTCCGTGTATTTGCCGTTGCGGTTCAATTGATTCAACATGCTGCGCCGCGGTCCTTCGGCCACCATCTCCTTCTCAACGCTCTCGATCCAGCTGCCCACCTTGTTGGTCCATGCGTTCATTGTCATGGGACGATAGTACCAGTAGGCCCCAAACCACGACGACGGCTTGTCGCCGTTCTTTGCCGCAAGTTTGCGGTAGAATCGGGCCTCGTCGTACCACGGATCGTATGGCAATGCCATACGTGCAATTTCCAACCCCAGACCAAACACTGCCAATGATCCAGCGGTTCCAGGCAACAATGCTCTCCAGAATCTGCTGCTAGTACGAGATCCAGCAAAAGATGCTACCACAGGTGGCCGACGAAGCACCTGAACGGCTCTTCGCAAACATGCGGTTCCCAGGAGCACCTGGAGTCCGATCATGAAGTATAATGCTGCGAGATTGTCTGAAGCAGGGGTCAAAGGGCCCCACATCAAACCCACACTGGGGTTATGGGGGATCCATGAAGAGGGATTGGGAATGACGATGGTAGTTCCTGAAGTGGAGGAGCTTGAAGAGGATGTCTTGGAGGAAGAGGAATCGCTCTTGTCGTTGTCTTTGCCGCCATTGGGGGGCGGGATGTAGACGCCCATAGGAAGATAGGAAGAGTGAGAATGATTTGTTCGCAGATGTGTTGATGCGAAAAAGAGGGAGAAGAAAGAGGAGGGTGAGGAGAAGGAAGTGAGAGAAAGGGGAGTAGAATTGGAGGGAAATTAGATATGGAAGTAGAGAAAGGTCAATTGGAATGGTGAGGGGATTGACAGAGAGAAGTTTCAAAGGGAATGGGGGAATTCTGTGGGAGATAGTGTGGCACAGTAGACAGTAGTGCGTGAACTGATGAGTGGTTTCATGTGGATAATATGATTTCTATTTACTATATATTGAATCATGTCTAGGCTGATGTTATATTGATGCTGTCCGTTTATTGATGCTATTTGGTTGGCTCTGATCTGCCAATTGTGTTTCCATCGGCAATCATGATAGTCCAATTGTAAGAATATAATCTGAGTATAATTATAATGTAATTATATATATATATATTCAGTTATTAAGTCTAAGTCTATGATTTCGTGCTATCTATAGTTTTCTACAACAGATATCTTCTACTCCGTAACTATGAGCCGAGTATTGTGGTATTAATGCCATACAATTCATGACATTCTCTCTGATATGTTCATCATAATACCCGCTATTATCTTCATTGCAATTCGCTCTTCATAAATCTCCGTTATAAACTTCACAGCAATTCTCTCTTCATAAATTATCTTCACAGCAATTCCCTCATATATCCTCTATTATCATGAATATTACCATTTATTTCAGTTTCATTCACTCCTCTCCTCATTCTACATTTTCATTTCTTCTGATATAATTCAGTAAGACAGTTTTTATTCTACACCTCGTCGTACACGGCGATGCCTTGTGTATTGATGCTTAGACTTACTTATGTCAGCGCACTGCTTAGGCCTTGTCGGCGTACAAGTCCTCCTTCAAGTCAATGCCCAACTCCTGTCTAATGTCCTTCAATTCCTCCAAGTAGGCCTCGTATTGCTCGTTGTTCTCGACCTTGTGCTTCAAAGCCTCAAAGGTTCTAACGGCAGTGGGGTAGTCGTTGACTCTTCTGCAAGCCTGCAAGGCCTTCTCGATCACAACTGGAGCGGGAACTAAATCGTAAGAGAAACAGTTGTTCAAAACTCTCTGGACCTCAAACAAGTCGTAGGCGTTTTCGAATTCCTGTTCATATCTGTATGTTAGTATGTGTCTATCAATGGGGTGCGATGGGGAAACGGGGTCTGCTGTCGGCAAATGGGAACCAGAGACCGCCATTTCGGGCTTGGTGAATCCCCAAGGTCCATACATGTTCAAATAGACCCAAACATGCCCAAAAAGCCCTTCTCCAGTAACATTATTTCCCTGGTCCTCTATTGGCTAGCCCTACCACAGTGTTGTCTGGCGGTATCTGGTGGAAACAGCGTTGTCTCATGACAGGAATGGCCATTGCGTAGCATTTACCTTCACCAGAAACGCAAGTATCACCAGAAAACACCGATTTCTCCAGCTTGTCGGCATAGTGTTTTCGGGGTTAGACCTCTTCACGGCTCGTATTCCGGCCCCCAACGTCATTCCATGGCCCGCTTACGCTGCCACGCACTGCAGTGGTTCCCTGTGTCTCCCTCGGTCCAACGGTACTTACCTAGCAGTGAACTCTTCAAAGGTCTCCTCGTGGTGGGAAGAGTACAATCTAACCTGTTGTGGTTGTGGGAGTCTCATCACGGTGGTTCTGGCCACCACGGTTCTTGGAACGGCGGCGACTCTGACTCTCAAGGCAGAACGGATGGTGTTGGCGAACATAATGCTGATGAATAGATTCTAAACAAAGTCTTATCAACCTCACTTAAAACTTCTGGTACGATATTTGGATATTTCACCACGACACTGATTGGTCTACGAAAAAAATTTCCTACTCACAAAAATTGTTCCGGGTTACCACACGAATCATACGATTGGTGGAGAGAGAGGGGATTGGGGAGGGCGTCGGGGCGATGCGCGTGGGCGGAGAAGTCGCTACGGTAGTGGGAAGCCGAGGAAACGGGGAAAAGGGGGCAGTTGTCCAATGGGAACTCTGCCATTTGCTTCGTGTCACGTGTCATTATTACGTCAGCGCTGACTAAGACATCGGGTGATGTAGGCACCTGTCAGGAGTTTCCAGCCTCCCCGTCCCGTCCTGTCGTGTCACGGAGCTGCTGTGGCATGTTGCCGCATTGGGTGGGTTACCGAGTCCCCAAAACTGGGGTTCCAGTTTTCGGCGTTTGCCAATTGATCGTCTGGCGTGATTTTGAGTGTTCTCACCACCAAAGCCCGCAAATCGGCTCCTACGAAAAGGGAAGCTGCAGAAGGAGGTTTTGCAGTATGGAGCCGGCTGCTCGGATATCTGCGGCACCGCTGCATGATTTCCGGGCCATACAAGCATTCTAAATGGATATATACCGAATACGAGTGGTGTTCACTCAATATGGTGGTGCAGGGTTCAACATCCGCCTTTATGGCCAAGTTGGTAAGGCACCTCACTAGTAATGAGGAGATCGTCAGTTCGAATCTGGCTGAAGGCATTTTTTTGGCGTGGGTTGGGGTTAGTATGGCCAGGTAACCGTCTCGTCACGTGATTTTATAGGTAGATGTTGCCATAGTTTCCTGGTCCAATATCCACAGCAATAGCATCAGATTCAATATGCTTCAATTAAAGTAAAGTCATTTACGATTATCTTTTTGCCTGAAACTAGTTGCATGTTTTTGAAACGGAACTGGATAGGTGTTAAAAGTCGTGCCCAGAACAGACATCGTGGCAGGTTCTGGCAGCCAGGGTGTCAGAATTGGAGCGTTATGGTACAGAAGCCTTTATGGCCAAGTTGGTAAGGCACCTCACTAGTAATGAGGAGATCGTCAGTTCGAATCTGGCTGAAGGCAATTTTTTTGCATGAACGGACGATATTTTTACTCGACAAACCGGTATTACGTGTCTTGTCACTGTTGCAGGGTTTTGCATATGTGGGTGGTTATTTTCTAGGCGAAATTTGAGACTCCTGTGTGCCCACGCAAAATAATAACCGAACCTGTCTCCGCAAATTAATAGCGAACGAGACTGGGGGGACCCTATTTCCAGATCATTTAGTGGAGTTATGCGTTAGAACATTCACTTGGCATATTTTGCAATCAGAAAGTTTCTTAACCACGGCATATAGCTACCGCATTCAGACTTTGAAGTGTAGAAATAATTTGGCTGAGAAACAACCAGAAATGAAAGGTAAGCACTAATTAACCCACAACAGAACTAGATTGCGTGTTCGTTGATTGGTTCTCGTTTAATTATACTTTAAATAACATTTTTATTATTGCAATATCTGATCTGAATATTCTCATTGTTTCTGATACTGGAAGATTTTTTCAAAAAGTTGGAAAAATTCTTATAGCGTATTTCCTAAGTGCACACCTACTATTACGGATTACCATTCTCAGAACCCTACAACTGCATTGAGACGTCTTGGTTGTCCTCTTCTAACTTTCACCTATATAATAACCATCCTGTACCACCTGCTCGCTGCTTCTTTCAGAAATAGGTTCCATGGTCTAGCGGTATGACGTTTCCTTCACACGGAAAAGGTCCCGAGTTCGATCCTCGGTGGAATCATTAAGTTTTTCGATTTTTGACTAAAAACCACTACAGTCCGATATGTTTCAACATTCATATTTATGGGGGTATATAAGTGACTATTAGAGTGGGTTCATGCCTTTTTGCTGAATCTCCGCGAAACATTTAAGTTCTTTGGCTTTTTGCTGTCCTTCAGACTGGTGCCATGTTTTCTATAGTGGTAGCCCAGTTGGTAACTACCGTTGTATTTCTTTCCCAGCGACCCGTTGAAGCTCTTTACGGGGCCAGAACCATTAAGGTTGATGGGTTTCCAAATAGGTAATTTTTTGATGTCTACTCGAAGCTTTCTCAAGAGGAGAAACTGGGGATCGTTCGAGTAGTAGTATTTGTCGGAAGGAAGCTTGATTTTGAGTTCGACCCACGACTTGCCTCCACTGCTGTTGACTTTCAACGAGTTGGTGGGCTCTCTAATAAACATGTATCCGTGGGAATTTCTCTTGTAGAAGGTGGAGCAGTAGTCTTCGGCGTACTTATTGGTGAATCCCCGAGACAACACGATATCCCGCACGAAGACATCCCCACGGATGGTTCCTAAAGTTTTGGATTTAGGAAGATTGACTTTAATTTTGCTGTAGTCTAGGGCCTTGTCTTCCCTGGAAGACTTGGGAGAACCACTATCCACCGAGAGTCTAGTTCTGGGGAACTGTTTGATTTTGCTGCTATTAGATGCAGGGATTTGTACTGTCATTCTCGTGGCGGATTTGGGCGACACACTGGTGTGGTTTTTATGGGTACTGATGAACTCTCGCATTTTACCCAAACTGGTATTAGGGCCCGGTTTTTCCTTCATGAACGGTGCTGGTTTCAACTTAGCGGAAGGAACGAACGACGGATTATTGACAGTGTTCAGGAAATAGTTTTTCTTTGTTTTTGCAGGCCCGGTTTCGCCATTAATTCGGGCCGAAAGAAGTGCTGGGTCCGCAGGGTCGCTGAAATGGCCTGTAGGGTTGAAATCCTCTTCGAAGGAGAAGTCTTTGGCCAATTCGGAGAAAGAAGCTGACGAATGACGAATTCCGAACGTCATATCCTGTTCAATGAGCTCGGTAAGAGTTCCCAACTTGATATTCTTGCCATAGACGGAACCGAGCGTAGGAATGGCATTGTCGTTCCAGATGGACGACGGGATCAAAGAGGGAGTTGCACTGCCGCTGGTAGTCGTAGACAGAGCAAGATTCATCATCGGGGTGGCCGATACCGGTGGCGATGCAAGGGGAAGGAGCGAACCTGTAGAAGAGGACTTGACAAACAGATTGGGCCCATTTTGTCCGGGAGACGATAAGAGATTGAGCGACAGCAAATTGTTGGCAAGATCGAAGCTCCAGGGGTCTCCAAAACCCTCTTGTACTGCCACATTGGCATAAATAGGGGTTCCAAATGAAGGGGTAGGCGTATTGTAGGAAGGAGTGGATTCAACGGATCCAGCACTGAAAAACCGGGACAGAGACAGTGATCCATGCACGGAGTGAACTCCAGATACATGTCCTGGCACATTATTGATCCCTAATGATCCATAGGAACCGTGGGATCGGTCCGAGGAGTGGGTTCCATGGGAACTAGGGCCCTGTTTAGTAGAATGAGAAGGATGAAGTGATCCGATTAATGGAGAACTGTGATGTCTTCTTGCTTGTGAAAACACATCTGGAGTAGGAGGAGGACCGAATGGTGGCGGTGGAGGCTTTACTTCGAGGTCTGGAGCCAGGCTAGGAACAGAGGAATCTTGGGTTGGGAAGAAGTTTGATGTTCTGGAGGTTCTTGAGGCTCTTCTTGGGGCCAGGAGGGGTGCGGGGGCCATTCCGAAGGTCGAATTTGCGGCAAACGACGGCGTGAGGGGAGCGGATGCCGTTTCGCTGTCGGACATGGCAGAGGAGCACCTTCCGGGGGGATGAAGGAGGAATAGAGGGTATATGGAGACGATGCACGTGAGCGAGTCACGCGTCATCAGTCACGTGGCAATAATTATGTTAGTGTTAGTGTAATTACCAATAATGGTGTTCACGTGTCAACCGATAATAATAGCTAGCTAACAGTTTACAGTCTGTATTAAGTATGCTTGTCCTGGCTCTCTTATATCCTCAGGATCAAGCTGGAATACTTATACTTATATCTGAATTTGTGGGACAGTTTTCCGCTACCTTTTTCCCGTACCCAAAATAACCGGATGAGACTCCTCTATTTATACCTCGCATGTGAGGTTCGGTAGCTGATTCACATGCAGTTATCCCGAGCTAGTTGGCGTTCTTCCGAGATATCTCGGACGAATCCCTCACCGGCCTAGCGGACCAAAAGTTAATAAGTCTCGTTTAACCGGATAATATTGCGGTCAATACTATTGGTGAACTATTGGTTTGGGCACACCCAGTCCTGTGTATATGTCTGTCGAGCTACAATGTCCTGCATCTCCAACACTATCATCAACAACAAATAGACCCACCCTCCAGCTTTGTCATCCATTACAAACCTACTTACATAATCAGCATGAACTCGTCCTTCTCCTCCTGGGACAACGACAAACAACACAACCCCTCTGCTCCGGACGACAAGTTCGACCCCTCCTTCTCCCGCCATCCCTCCGGCCCCGACGCCTCAGACGCCTATGCCTCTGTTGACGATGTCACTGCCGCTGCTGTGGCCACAGCTCAAAGAGCACGGAAACCGATACGTCGCGGTGGAAGTGGCCATCGCGATGGTGATGACCTGAGTATTCATGACGAACAAGTGCGTGCTGCGCAAGAAGCAGTAGCAGGTTTGGCTCAACAAAGTGACCAGTACCAGGAAGACAAATTGGCCGCGGCAGTAGCTCACGGGGTATCAAGAGGAGACGGTACGGGAATGGAAGGACACGATGTTTCGGTGTCGGGGTCCAAATTGGTGAGAGGAACCTCGGGAACCAAACGGGCCCTCCAGAACAGGAATGCCCAGCGGGCATTCCGTCAGCGTAAGGAGAAGTATGTCAAGGAATTGGAGGCCAAGGCGGCGGAAGTGGACCAGTTGAAGCAGGCAATGGAGGAGTTGCGCACGGAAAACCTTCAGTTGCGCGATTACACGTTGGCGTTGCAGAGTCGGGTGATTGAGCTCAGTCCTGCGAGTGCCCAGGGGTTGCCGCCTGCGGCGGCGGTGCAGAACCCCGAGGTGAATCCTACCATGCCCACTCCTCCTGCGGTGTTTAGTAAACACGAAAAGTAGGGTTCAAGAGGAGTGAGATAAAGAGAGAAGGGGAACAAAAGAGATGAGAGAAGGAGATATAATGAGACGAGATAAGGGGAGAACATATGAGAGATCCAATGAGATGAGATGGAAGATAATATGAGAGCTGAGATAGGAGATACAATGAGATGAGATCCAATGAGATCAATGGAGATAAGGTGAATCAATTAGGGTGAGATAAGATGAAAGAATGAGACCAAATGATATGAGAACAAATGCGAGTGAGACAGGTTGAGAGAGAATGAGGTAAGTAGTCGATGAGATGCGATCGCATGCGATCGGTGCTAATAAAGATGCCATGCTCGGATGTAGAGGCGTAATCAGTGATATTCGATGGCGAAATAGCCGTTACGATATAGGTCTGATGCGATAGTCCCCATAATGGTCTCCTTGAAGAGTATTCCCACGGATAGGAGATGTTTGACTAGCAGGTGATTGCCTATGACACACTCAACAGCTTAGTACCGATAGGAAAGTCCCCACCCCATATAGTGTCTCCATTTAGTGTCCACGATTAGTTTCTATGGAGTCTATGGAATAGTTCCAATTTCGAAAAGTCCCCATGGAATTGTTCAAATTTAGTGGTCTGGGATTCCAGATGGTAGAACGTCCACGGAAAGACTCCAAATGAGCACACCATGAGGGATAGTGGGATAATTTCTATGCAATTGTCTAGCAGAATGAGGATTTCCATGATCAAGGCAGATACGTCTAAAGATGGTAAGTGCTACCCGGCTGCGACACCAAGGTAGAGGAAACAGCCATCAATTAGCTTTGATCAAAGATTTTACACGAGAGACACATTAATTCCGGAGATACAAGTATTACATGGGTCAGCATTCAAAGGGTTCTATAGTGCTATGCCTGTCTCGTTTAGTTCTGAGTATTAGAGAGACTGAAACACCACTATCAGTATACGGCGAAGCAAATCCACCAATCCAGGCTAACAGAATGGATGTCCGGATCGAGAAATTACCATGATGCCAATAAACGGTGATAGAGTAATGTCATGATTAGCAGATTTCGGTGAATAGCATTTCATACAAAGCTATACGGCAATGGAGACATACTAAGCCAATTAACAGATATCGGTGATAATACTTCATTCAAACATACGGTGATAGAGAATTCCATGCAATACTACGATAATTAATAGTGACGAACAAATACCAGATCTAATAGATTTCGATTTTCGGTGAGAAAATACCTGCAGCATACAGAATGTCCTCAAAGATGCCCTTGATATGATACAGTGATAGGAAAATACAATGTAGCTCACAGAAATGGGGTAAAGAAAAATAGGTAATACGGCATTTGCAATGATGGAGAACCACCATGCCAATATCAGAAACGCCACTCAGGGGTGACGAAACCTCATGCGTTCAAAATATACAGTGTTGGGATACGATACCCATGTACAGTGACCCGAAAATATCAATACGATCCCAATCATGTATGACCCAATAATATCAATACGATACCACTGTACAGTGTTGGGAAATACCATTACGATACCACTGTAATGCTGGACAAAACCGTATAGAACCCCACTCGGGGTGACGATACACTCAATACGATCCCAATACACGGCGATGGAGAAAACCATTAAGGTGCAAATGCCAGCGACCGGAAAATACCATCCAATTAACAGAAATGCCACTCGGTGTGACCACCACTTCAATTATCCCTATAGTGAACGAAAATGCAGTATAAAACATGAGTCCAAATATAAGTCTAATTTATGATCTGTCCAAATTATCAGTCAGTTTACGATGAAAATTATCACTCCAATTATGAATAGTCAAATTAATACAGTCCATTATGACACCGATGATTTAATCTCTCCCTCATTCCCCATGGATGAGGAGATCATCGCCACTCGGGGATCCGGAACACGTTAGACCCATATTGATCTGCGGAGACAAAACCCAGATTAATTATCATCCCCTCCTCGGTGTCTTCGGTGTCCTCAGTGTTGTCACCACTCCAAGTGCCACTACGAAGAGGAGAACACCGTAGAATCGGCCGAGTGGAGACTCCTGGAGAATTAATTGTGGAGTCCATATTCTAAAATCCGTTTTGGTCAATGCCGTGGCGACCGAGCAGGGCAAGCAGTTGCGGCAAAATGATGCCGCCGGGTGGGGACCGAATCAGGCACTTCCCCTCGGTAAGGCAATAGACACTGCAGGAGGTACAGGACAATAATGTACTGTAGATCAGGAACCAATAAATCTTATGATCAGACCTCAGTGTAGGATAATCCCAATACATGATAATCTCAATACAGGACAATCTTATGACCAGAGCTTCTACAGGAAATGTTATCATCAGCCTCAGTACAGGAAATCTGATGAGAACTGCCTCAATACAGGAAATGTTATGATCAGAATAGCCAATGATACATGACAATTATGTAGATCAGGAACTCATAATCAGGTAAACAATAACTTGAGGTAGAACAGGAACAGTAATTTTCGGTAGATCAGGAACCTCGATCCCCATGGCTCCTGGACTTCTAGAACAACCTGCTCTCTCAGCACACTCCCTAGACTTCTCTACTATATTTCCCATTACTCTAAATCTCGCATTCTTTAACGACCTAGACTCGGATCACACTTCTCCGCAGCTCTAGACCTGACAAACCCCGTGGGTGTCCCGGCCACCCAACCTGCTGAGGCCATCTCTAGGTATAAGCTTTCCTTTTCCGTCCCCAGCAGTTCCGCATGATGAGGATGTCTTCCGCAGATTTGCGCTACCAAGCCAGGTCTCCCAACAACCAGGGTCTGCGGGAGAATACAATTAAGGTTGAAAATACCCCGAACAATTAGAGTTTAACATGGGGTGTAGGAAATATCGCCAACAATAGGGAAATAACCAGAAATATGCGAATAAGCTATGAAACGACAGGCATGCTAGATAATAATGCCAGGCCACGGTGATGGGTTGGGGCTGGTGTGTAGTTCGGGTTGTGGCGGACGCTTCCGAGGACGCGGCCAAGGCATAGCAAAAAGCCTAGGCAGCGACGAGGCTTGGGATTATTGGAGTTACCTACTCTTCTCCCGGGTACTGCACTGCGAACAATAATGCTTGGGGAAGGCCACGGCACTAGGGAGAAAATAACGTGAAATAACCCTTCCCCCCACAGAAATGAAGTATTGCAGTATGTGCCGGGGCCAAGGATAGAAGGCCAGGGATGGGGGCCGCTCTAATGCACGCGGAGGAAACGGCATTGGAATTACGAGAAACGGCACTCGGTGTGGGGAGAGTAATCGATTTGGGTAGGGAGCGATAAGGCACGGCCGCAGCCACGGGGGAGGGCGGGAAAGGGGCGGTAGAAGGTTGTGGAAACGGGGCCACGGGGATGGAAGTGGGAAAAGGGATGACGGAAAGTGCCAAGGCCACGGTGGCGATGAATTTGGGGAATTTTTGGGGAAAATCGCTCGCTAGGGCGAGAATAGTGGATGGAAATGCCGTGCTGCTGCGGTGGTGAGAGTCGCAGCCTGTGATTGTAGATCGAAGGATTAGCCAGTGCCCCCTGCAGAAAAGGCCTGTGACGATCAGAGAAGAGAGTGACTACATGTGACGGGAAGTGGCTAATTGTAGGGACGTTGGTGGTGGTGGTGGTGGTGGTGGTGGAGAGTGACTGAAAACGCATAGATTTGGTGCCTTCCATCTTCTTGGTCTTTCTCCCTAATTACTCGCATCGGGTCCTGTGTGAATCCGGTGGTGACTAATTTCTCTCTCTAGTGCGATCCCTCCAGCCAGATGAGCCAGATCTGGCGATGGAAGATGGAGGTACATCGACCTCGAACCGAACAGGGGGTGCAGACGCGGGCGCAGGTGGTCCGGGGCTGCAGTATGGGTCCAGACTGATGACTAACGTGCAGACTGGGGTGCCCAGGCATCCAACTCTCGCCTCGCATTGTGGGCATACTGCAATACTCTGGAGCGGAATTGTAGCGAGAATTCCGTTCGCGATGGCGCCATTGTGAGGAAGGAGGGAAAGAGAGGAAAGAGAGGGAGAGAAGGAGAGGAAAGAGAGAGAAGGAGAGGAAAGAGAGAGGAAAAAGAAGGAGATTCGGGGATTCAATTGGGTGAAGGACGCTAGTATGGACCTACTCTACTGGATTCAGGTGATGGTGGTTCACTGTGCGGGAACGAGAGGGCTTATCCCATGCCACATTCCGTGCTACATTCCGTGCTACGGACGGCAGGCAGAGTGGGTCGCGGTGCGAATAGCGGTGGAACCGTCGAGAGAGTCCACACTGAGAGGCTGTAGCCAGAAACGCCAGAAACGCCAGGAAGATATGCAAGGCATGGGAGACATACAACGGCGGAAGCACTCCGACAGGGACACCACACCGAGGCAGTCCACGGGCCGGCACCGGCGTGCTTGGAGTGCAGTTGATGCCGATGCCATGCCATTGCCGTGGCAAGTGCGCCGTTCGCCACATGCAGGGGACAGCACTGGGGCAGTGGACAACCTCTATCGGTTGGAGAGAGGAAGTCAACTATAGCACGCATCCATCTCCATCACATCACCTTAGTCTATCTCATCCACATAGTCCACATATCCCATATAACCTATCTCTTCCATCTTTTCCATCCCATCCATCTCATCCAAATAATCCAACTCTCTCTCCCCCTCTGCCTGGAGCCCGGGACGGTTTGACACACCCTCGCCCGGCACGGGTAGCGCACTGGGAGCCCGGGCACCGCGGTAGCCCTCGGCACAGTCGCACTTCCCTTCCCTAGGGAGGCAACAATCCACAATGAACAATCGTCAATCACCCTGGTTCTGTAGTTGTAGTTCTATAGTTCTGCAGTTCTGTATTCCTGGCACAATGGCTCGGTGGAAGCTCCACCAACTCTCCATTTGCTCCATATGCTCCATTTGCTTCTCCCCCACTAATCCCCCACTGATCCCCCACCATGCTCCCGCCTTGGACCCCCACGGCTTCCCTAACAGAAGGTGTAGCCGTGCGAGCCCCAATGCCGTTGCCTCCTGCGTGCAACTGCCGCGCCATATCGCCGCTGCAAAGATGCCTTGCCAGAGACAGAATGGCAACGGCATTTATATATCGCCCCATCGCCCGCGCATGTCCCCCGTCCCGCCATGGACTATCCTGTGGAACTGTACCACGAGTTTCTCACTCAGATGGAGACATGTCAGTACAGCGATGGCGTGGTGGAGGTGTCTGACGGGGACGGAGACCACGGAGCAGGACCCCAGAGTGAGCCTACGCTCAAGCCCGTTCTGGCCGCGGTGTTGGGGCCTAGCGGGCTCCACCGCAGCGATTCTCACTGCTGCGGCGTGCTCCAGTTCCCGTGTCCGTCCACGGTTCCATTCCCTCGCATCTATATTGATCAAAGCTATAATGATTCCATCAATTCCATCCACTTGGATAATTCCATCAGTTCCATCAACTCGGATAATTCCATCAGTTCCAATATTTCCACCATAAATTCTACCGCGATAAATTCCACCGCCATTAATTCGATCAATTCCATCACTTCAATAAATTCCCTCGCCCTAAACTACGACGATATTCCCGACTACGACTACGACGACGACGACGGCGACGACGACACTGACTTCCCCGAATTCGCCTGTTCTCGGTGTCCCCCGTGCCATACGAGGTCGGTGTCGCCGCACAATTCTCCCGCGGGATCCAACCCCGTGGTACCGGGGCTCTTTCCCCAGATGCACCTTGCGGATGACAATAAGTTCATGAAGTTCGACACCCTCCCCCTCACGCCGTCGTACGTGTCGCGGTGACCCTGCTGGCAGGCCGCGGCCGCGAGGCCTAATGCGTTATGTTTGATTTTGGGTAGTATAATAGAGAGGCGAGCGAGGCGAGCCTCGAGAGATAGAAATAAACAGATAAGAGAGATAGAGAGAGAGAAAGAACGAGTGTAGCGAGCCAGGACACAGAACGTAGCGAGCCAGAAGGAGAACGAGCGTAGCGAGCCTCCAAAAAAAAAGAGAGAGTAGCGAGCCTAAAAACCCTACTATAGGGTGCGTAAGTCTGGGAACGCTCACTACCTAGGGCGACACGAGTCTGTTCCTTCCGGTCTTCATTAACTACACAGACGTCTGATCCTACCCATACAGGTCTAGCTAGCATACCTTCCATCCTCCACAATCCCCTTCCATCATATCCCCTTCTATAATAATCCCCTTCACTTCTTTCCCATCCAGTTCATTCCTTCCCACCCCTACCCTCTCTTTCTACGCTAGCTTTCTCCCGCGTAAATCCCCGTCCATCGCACCATACTGAAAAATTTCACTATCTACTCCTCCACACCAATGTTGTCCCGTACCAAGATGTCCAGCGTCCGTGGCCTCGGTGCCATGGCCTCCAAACGCTGGCAATCGACAGTCCCTGCCACCACTGGCATTTGGAGCGACTTTTCCACCAGATCCGCCTCGTTAAAACTCGCCGACAAAGACATCAAATCCGGGTTGTTTGCCAAAATCGACCCTGCCATCGGCCCCAAGTCCATCGACAACTACTCCCGCCGCATGAAGTACCACTCCGTCAACGAGATCGACCAAACCTTCGCCTTGGCCTACGAATTCTTGCAGAAAGACAGCGCTGCTCTCTACAGCCAAATCAAGGCATTGAAACAACAGGCGTCCCAGGCGTCCGAAGTCGAGGCTGCAAAGATCAACGAGGACATCATTGCCTTGAGTATCCGTGCTGAGTCTTCCAACCCCGAGGTGTTGTATAATGCTGCGTTTTCTGACCCAGAATCCCTCGACATGTCGCAACCAGTATACAGAGATATCATGAAGCAGAAGTGGCAGAACTACGATCTCATGATCACCATGCAGCGGTTGGAGCAGCTCCACGTGATACCGGACACCTTGCCCACGTTGGAACCCCAGGTAGACGTCAAAGTCAAGTTTCCTCACAACCTCAAGGAAGAATTCGCCCTGTGGGTCACCCCCGGCGAGATCTTGCCAGCTTTTGCCGTGAGTCAGCCTCCTACCATCCGGATTCAGGAGTTCGATCCTGTCCACGGCCAGCAGCTCTACACCGTGGTCGTGGTTAATCCCGACACCCCCGATTTGGCCACAAACTCGTTCTCCACTACCTTGCATTACGGGTTGGCCAACGTGCCCTTGAACTACGTCGACAACACCATTTCCACCGCCAAGTTGTTGGAAAATGGCGAGGCCATCACCTTCAAGAATTATATTCCATTGACCCCCGAAAAGAATGCTCAAAACCAGAGAGCCTGTTTGTGGGTTTTCAGACAAGGTGGCAAGCTCGATTTGGATGCGATGAGGGGAGACAGCGAAAACTTCGACATCAGAGCCTTTGTCGAAACCCACCAATTAAATCCCGTGGGAGCTCATGTGTGGAGACAGCACTTTGACCGCAGTGTCAACGAGGTGAGAGAAAAATACGGATTGGGAAAGGGAAGAGTGTTCCACAGAGTTCGCCAGCCCCACCCAGTGGTTTAGCATGTACATAGACCGGAGTAACACTGGATAGACCAGGTTGTAGCAGCCAGTCACGTGACCCATTCGGATAATAAGGTGTATTATATAGGTCTTTGTCGTGACGGGGCTGGAGTGGTGACTACAGCGACAATAGCAGTGACACTGAGTAATTGACCCAGAACAACAGAACAACAAGCGAATTGTTGGCACTTTTCACTTCAACAAAACTCGCATTGTACGATGAAGAAAAGCAGTTGTCCCCGACGAAACGGGAAAAATGGTGGTTCTGGATGTAATTCAACTAAATATATTATAATCGTGGATATTAACAGGTATTGAGGGCTGGTAGTATTGTTTGCATGATATTCAGCCCACGCCATGCTCTTAACCGGGGCTTATGTCAGCATAAAGGTGATGAAAAAGATATTGTTAGGATGAATGTGACCCCCACAATTGAGAAAGAGAACGGATGGGGGAGTGGGGGAACATGGGGGATCAGAGGGAGTCCTAGAATAGAGGTGGAGAAGTCTCTCGCTGAATTATCGGGGTATATTGCGTTCGCGTTGGAGCGTCGCGGTAGATCTCTCACTGAAATTAATTTTCGCGGTAGATCCGTCGCTAGACGTTTCATTTGTCGCAGTGGACCCTCGCTAAACTTATTGCCCCGGGGCAAGCAAATCCTCCATATCTCCATCCTCTCTTCTCCTAGAGCCCCCCAAATTCACCAATAGCCCCTTCAACCTAACCTAACCACTCCAAACCCTCAAACTCCCCATAAACCACCTCCATATCCCCAATACTATCATGTATTCTCTCTCGTGGTAGCTCTACCTCCACCGCTACCGCAGTCGTGCCAAATGGGCAATATCACTACTCTTCACAAATACCCTGCCTGTTCACCATTCCATGGAAACACCCCCACACAGAGCACGGCTCTTGGAAGAAAACACCCGTGCCTGGAATGGAGAGACGGTATTTGCCGTTGCCACGAAACCAGACGCTTCGTTGAAGAAGAACACTGCCTTTATCAAGAAAGTCCGCACTTCCATCAATCAGGACCAGAAGGCCAGTATTGTCCATGACATCGCCAACGTGTCGCTCCAGAAGTATCTCTCGGAGATCATAGCTGCAGTAAGCGAGGGGTTGCTTCGTGTGGCCAGAAACGACGATTTGACCGCAGCGGCAGAGGTGGTTTCTGCTCTTCATCAACGCTTTGGTGAGGACTTCACTCCTAACTTGTTGATAAGCTTGCTTGGGGCGATATCCCCGGGAAATGAAGGTGGCAATGTTGTCTCCAGAACCCGCAACAAAACCGTGGTCAAGCTCTTGGCAGAGCTCTGCAGTATCGGGGTCTTTCGCAACTTGTCTGATTGTCCTAAGGAACTCGTTCCAGACCACATTGCCGCCAAATACGGCAAGACTGCGTCCCAGTCAATATTGCTGGCGGTTCTCAAGGATCTTCTCAGTCAGGACTTTCAAACCGGCGGCTCGTTGCCCATTGCCACGTCGTTTGTACGAAGATATGCGTTTTTGTTGAAAGAAGCCGAAAGCGACGCTGCAGTCTTAGAAAGACTCCTGCTTGTGCAGATATTCACCAAGTACACCGAGGCGGTGTTCACGATGACACAGAAATTGTCGTCCCGGGTCCAGAAGCTCGAGATTAGCAACGATAAGGCCTCGATCCGGACAGGACGAGTGTTGGAGGAAAACGTCAAGGAAATCGAGGATTCCAGGGCCCTTCTTGAGGCTTTTAAGAACGCAAGTTCCATCCTCGGTGAAGCTCTTAATATGAAGGTTCCAGAGTTGGAGGAGAAAACAAAATCAACTCCTTCCGACTCAGTAGTGGAAATCGTCAAAAACAAGCTGTTGAATGAAGACGAGTTCAATGGCGTGTGGGAAGACTTGAAGCAGAAGAACTTCTACACAATCATCCCCAAGATGAGCGACATCTTGGCCAAATACCCAAAATCGTCCATGGAAAGACATCGACACACTGATGGTGAAAGAATCACCAGCTTTCTCACCAGATTCGAGAACGTCACCGACTCATCGTTGGAATTCTACGCCGCATACTTCATTAGCCTGAAATACAACAACAAGGCAACCAAAAACCGGCTTCTTCGCTTCTTTTCGGAGGTGGAAGATTTGGGCAGAATCCGCTATTTCGCAAAGTTTCTCAAAATCTTCGAAGATTCGTTGAAAGACATCATCGAAGAGCTCGTCGACATCTTGGACAAGGGATTCAGGAGCCAAATGTATCATAATAGTCTCAGTTTTAGAAACGTCTTTTTTTTTGTGGAATTAATCAGATTCAAGCTCGTGCCAGTCCATGTGATCTTCCACAAGATCAGAACATTGACTATACGGTCAAGTGAACCGGGTTCGTTGGACCTCTTGTCCATATTGTACCAGAATGTGGGCAGGTTTTTGTTGTACGAACCTGAATATAAAGATCTCATGGAAGAAATGATCAAGCTTCTCCAATTAAAGAAACAAGAGGCCCATAGAATCAATGAAAAATCCGCCATCAACAGCATTTTGATCTTAATAGACCCTCCAGTTTCCAAAGTAAACGAACAACCAAAGATTCAATTAACAACCCTTCAAGAGTTCGTTTATCGAGTGTTGAGAGTGGAGTACTCGACTTCTGCCCACAAAGCCATCGCAGAAATGTTCAAATTATATGACATGCAAGATCCCGAGATTGAGGACGCAGTGCTAGACTGCCTATCGCACCCAGAATACATCAATTTTGACCATCTTCACATGTTTGCCAAATTGGTTCCTCACAGTACACAATATAGGGACCTTCGAATCAAGTTGATAGACAACTTAGTGGAAAGCGTCAAGAGAGGCTTGGAAACCAACGATTATGGAGAAAATAGATCCAGAGTCACACAGGTAAAGTACATTGGAGAATTGTACAATAATGGATACGTAAAGTTCCAACTTATAATAGATTTGATGTATAAAATCATCTGCACTGGCCACGCCAATAACCAGCCATTACCCAGTAACTATGAGGTCAAAATGGATCTCCCAGACAACTATTTCAGAATACAGTTGTGTTGTGCATTGCTCAACAATATTATCAGCATTGAATCCTTAGAAAATGGAATCAGAAGACGTTATAAGATCAAGCCCAAGAAAGGAAAAGGGCCTCCCAAAGGGACCGGCAAAGGAACGGAAAATTCCATTAAACTTCTCAAGGTTTTCATGGTTTTTTTTCAATATTATGTCTTCTGCAAGAAGTTACCAATTCCACTAGAAGTCGAATTTCAACTCAGTGATTTGTTCAACAAATACGGAGATATGGTGGAAAGACTTCCAGATTTCGCTCTGACAATTGCCAAACTCCAGGAAATTGTAAAGGAAAGAGGCTCGAAGGCGAAATCAGAACTAGGAGAGGATACCCAAGTCGAGAATGAGGGTGATGAAGAAGAAGAGGAAGAAGAAGAGGAAGAAGAGTCTGAATCCGAATCGGATGAAGATTCCGATGAATTATCTGATGAAGACGTCGACGACTCCGATGAAATTGATTCAGATGAGGATACCGATAGTGCTTCTGGTGATGAATATTCAGATGGAGAATCGGAGATGTCAAATTCTTCTATTCTATTGACAGAAGAACAAAACTTCAAGGACGCTGAACAGAAGAAGTTTGAAGAAGAAATTGAAAGAGAGTTCCAAAAAATGGTAGTTGAATCCTACGAAAGCAACAGAAATGCATCGACAGTGAAGAAACTCAATGTACCTTCTATTCCTCACTTTGCACGTAAAGAGAACGAAACCAGACAACCAGGAACCTCAAAGATATCGTTTAGTTTGTTGACCAAGAACGGAAAGAAAACAGATACTAAACAAGTGAATGTTCCCGCAGATTCGAAAGTGGCCGTTTCCTTATTGAAGGAAAGAGCAGACAAGCAACAAGACAAGGAAAAGATCTTGAATTTGGTGTACGAAATGGATGCATAGAGCCATTATTTATTCAATTTCTTCGAAAGATCTAGAGCTATATGAAAATCGTTATGCTCAAACACATCCTCTACAGCAAGAGAACATTCACTACAGTACCTGGTTTTAATAAGCCTTTGCAAGAACAGATCATTACTTGGTGATTTTTGCTTCTTTAATGATTGAAGTATATCGGATCCAGATCTTTTGCTTTGATTCGAGGCTCTCTGCACTGTACTCAGTGATGAACCTGGTACGCTTTTGCTAGAGTTTTCGGCATTAAAGTCTTCAAAAAGCTTTCTAATGTTTGTATTCTGTTGCGGTATGGGTGATTTAGACTTTTCTTTAATTGGCTTGAGGACGCCTGCGTCTTTTGCATTGAACTCAGTGAATAATTTGTTAATATATTCCTTGTCAACTTTGGATAATCCTTTCTCCTTCGTGGGTATCGGCGCTGCCTCTACTTTTTTGTGTTGTGCTTCTTTGTTCACTTCAGCAAATTCTCTCCTGATGCTTTCTTTGTATGAATTGTCCTTGTTATGATCACCATAAGTGTCGATTAGAGCATTGTCCGAGGTCTTAGCAAAATTTGAAATGTTGAGCGAAAGATTTGCTAAAGGCACGATTTTGATTCTCGAAAGAGGTGTATTGTCAGTTTCCAATTCTTTCAATGACTTCTTATTTAAGGCACTGAAGTTCGAATTTGCGTCCAAAAGTTCCTTGAGTAACCTGAGCGAAGTAGCTTCCAATATAGTCCTTAGCTTCTCTAACGAACGAGTGACAGGTACTGGTGCCTGCTTGGAATGCGACTTACATGTTACAGTAGTGAAATTGATACTGACGGTTTTGGGACGCTTGATGACACCCTTCTCTCTGCTAGTAGCCTGCAGCATGGACAAGTTTAAGCTTTCATCGTCCAATTCGACGAGTCTATTGTAGAGATCGCCTGCGAACACTACCAACCAGTCCTTTGCGTCCTTTAATGTTTCGAGGGGTTTGCGTGCCATGAAATTCTTTCTTGACATCATGGATTTGATTTCAATTCGATAGACCAATTCCTGCTTGTGGTCTCCTCTCACGATATCGTACACCCTTTGTGCAAGAGCATCATCGAATAATTCTTCTTTGAGGGTCCGAAGGGACACCTGGTCCCTGATATACGCTATTGAGTTGCTTCCTATGGGAATATCAAATTTTTTCACCACGTTGTCACCGGTTTTTCCTCCCATACCAGTGAGATCGTTCAACTCGAAGTTGTTAAGAAAGCGATTGATCAGTCTTGTCCGAATAATGGTCTGGTTGTCTGGTTTCTTGAAGCCGCCTGCGGCTTTTGCCATGATTTTATTTCTGGCCAAACCTCCCGAGGTGTAGTAGCCCAATTCTTTGTAGATTTTGATGCGGAGATCTAAGAGAATCTGGGATCCAAGGATCATGCAAATGTCGTCCCAATCATAGATGGAAGGACCTGTAGAAGGCTCTTTCTGTGACTCACTCAAGAGCTGCTGTTCACTCACATGGGCATCCTCCTTATCGGTGCTGTAGACCTCTCCCACCCATTGGAGTGATTCCGGGAGCAGAGACGGGATTTCAGGCAATGGATCCTCGGGATTATGTGGTTCTTGATGCAATTGGGGGAATAGTTCTACGAGTTTGGCGTGGATAAGACGGCCAAAGTCGAGATACGACTCATCCACTGAAGCCTTTTCCACCAAGTCGCAGTTTTCCTGGAGAATCTTCAAGATCTTGCGACTTTCACGCCGATACGGGTCCAACGACACTTTGTAGACCGCCTGATCGGGAAGATGCCCGAGATACGACCAATGGGACTCGCCCTTTCGGAACACTGCCGCGTGGGCTATCACCACTTCGGGACACTTTGCTCGTGCAGAAGCAATAGTATCCATACGGTTAATGCCATATTTGCGGGCAGCGTATGAAACAGCAATGAGAGTCTGCCATTGGGCACATACCACAGGCGCGGACTCCGGCAATCCCAAGCGGACCTGCTCGACTTGGGCGAAGAACGCGTTCATGTCCACGAGGGCAATGGTGGCAAGAGGCAGGAGGAAGGCGGATTTCAGGGAATTTAAATAGTGGAGGTCGCGGAAGGAAAAGCGTGACGGAGTGGGGGAAGCAACTAGGGGTGTGCATGAGGGCGGCGGCAGAAGCACGGACATGGAGAGATGTGATGAGTCTCTGGGGGTGCGATCTGATGAAGATATGGATGAGGAATGCAGGATAATTATATACAGTATAATTAATGCAGGGAACATTTAAGTGGTTTATGTACATGTCTCCTATATGCAAGAACGCAGGATGGAAATTGTGAGAAGTAGGAAAATGCATGGGAGACTCTAGTTGCACCCCTAGTTTCTCTACCAGTCCCCACCGCAAAAAGTGTCTGACAACAGTCTGCTATCCCCCTTCTGGATTGTCTGCAGCACCCCCAAATACCAAAATACCCAAATACCAGAATACCAATACGGTAACCCTGAAATGTCACTATTGTCTGTCCCAGACTCCATTATTTCAACTACCTAAATAGTCAAGTGGGGAGGGGTGTGGGAGGGGTGCAATGCACGGCCAAGACGGGGTGTAGGTCCGCGGATGATGCAACTGCTCGGGTTCTCTAGTGCATGCGGCATCGGTTGAACCCACGAATGTGGCTCAAGGTATCCCTGCGGCAGATAGGGGCGGTTGCATAAAGAAACGTCATTGGATACAATATATTCCTCCCATGCACTACAATCGTTTTGGGAAGATAAGGGGTAATGTGTAGATGCATCGGGGTGCATGGCAAAAATATCCGTTGGGACAATAATCGGGGGAGGAGGCTAAACGTTATCACCCCATCGGGGCATGCCAGGATGTGAGGATGTGGAGGACCACCTGGAACTGCAGTACTGCAATACTCTGGGATAATAAACGAGGAGAGAAAAGGGAGAGTTGGAGGAGGTCTTATTGAGGAGGCTTCGCAATACGGCCTCACACATGTAGCCACCGCATGGGGGCACACGCACGTAACCACACTCGCCACACCGTTAGCCGTTGCCATGGAGAAAGATTAGGATGAACTGTGTTCCTGATCCACCTGAGAATGAGACGCTTAGAAAGTTCCCTTAACCCGGGGGGGGGGGGCGGGGGGGAGCCGTATCGATAGTGGTATAACTGGTGAAGTTCTTGGTTTTCCCTCTGTATTCTCCTTCTCTGTTCTCTTATTCTCCCTTTATTCTCCGTCTGTTTTTCTCGACCACAAGAGCTCGTATGGCGCAGTGGTAGCGCAGCAGATTGCAAATCTGTTGGTCCTTAGTTCGAACCTGAGTGCGAGCTCTTCTTTTTGCCGCCCCTCACACCCGCCTCGCATTCGTCACCCAGCATACACATGTGCACCCCCTGCTGCGCCACTCGGTTCCTGCATGGAATGCCCATCCTGCAGCACTACATTATGCCGCTTCCTACGCCAAATCCTCCTATCTTACCCGCTTGTGTCGCCATCGCCAGGTAACTACCAACGAGGTTAGGCGCCATACCGAATTCGTTGTCTCTAGTGTGAGACAGTTTGATGCAGCAGAGCTGCATCAAGGCCGTTGCCACGAAAAGCCCCGACTCAGTGTCGGAAACCGGGCCCGGGTTCTGGGTGGCAAATGCCGGCATCTGCACAATTGAAAGTGCTTATTTGGGTTCTCGAATTGAGTTCCCAAAAAGACGTTTCCTCTTGAGTTGTCTTTCTATTTTCATCAATTTTTCATGCCATCCCCGCATCCATGACACGATTTCAGGCTGTCGCCGGGGGCCGTCAAAATGAAACGGGCATTATATGGCATTGTGTGGTTTTCAGAACTACGGTCTCATGCGACTTCCTGGCATTCATGACATCACCGCGAACAGGAGGTGGACACAAGAAAATAGTTGAAACATTCTATTATTCTATATAGATAGATACGGGAGTGCATACTGCTTCAAGTCGTGCAGCGTCATACTTGCATGGAGGACCCTACATAATATCCATAATGCCCACAATATCAGATGGCTAGCACATTATTTTCCTTCCACTCCCTCTCTCACATCCCTGGAAGGTTTAAAAAAATAAAGTTTCTTGCTATTGATGGGTGGTTAGTACGAAGTAATTGATAAATTCACCACAACACTGTAGTTTGCGATTACTAGCAATTCCCACTTCATGTAATCAAATTTCAGATAAAAATCTATATAAAAATAATATGAATTCTAAATTTTATTATTTAAATGAAATATCTAATCGTAATACTATGTGCACGCCCCCATTGGCTCCACCACCGAATGACAGCGATGCAGCCGCCATCCCCCACTCTGTCACCTGAGGCCACGGTCACAAAGCAGGGGGTGCCATGCTCTCAACACGGAATGCAATTCCGCAGGAGAAATGGCGGCACAAAAAGAGGCAGCCGGGCATATCGATCTGGAATAGGTTTTTCTAGAATGCGCAAAATATTCCAGAACCATTTCACTGCATTATGCGGGCAGATTCTCCGATGCCTGCACCCGCGTTTCACCCCGCAGTTTTCGCCAGGGTAGCACCAGCGCATGAATGTAGCGGGTTTATGCCATGGATCTCGTCCAATCTGCACTATTCTGGCTAATTTCCCGGGTTGTGGCATTGTTGGCATCGGTTCCCGTTCCACTCTAAAAAACTCCATCCTGGATGCTAGTGCTGGGGATATGTTCCGATCCCCATCTAGGGCACAGGCTTGGCATCGTGGAATATACGAATGCATCTTAATCTCCAATTTTCTCTTTAAAATAAATATCTCACTCTCTAAAATCTCTTGAAAATCTCACACTCTCTAATCTCTAATCTCTAAATTTCAATCTAGCATTTCTGAATTTCATCTCTCACTCTCTCTTTCCAATTTCAACCTCTCAGGCTCTTTAATTTCAACCTCTCACTCCAATCGGGCCAAATTCCAATTTGTGATTTCCTCAATCCTCGAACCTCGTTTCATCTCCTCTCCTATTCCGGAAATTTCAATTCAATCTCCCCAAAACTCTCACATTTCATACTCCTCACAGAAGTAATTGGTCCGCTGTTGCTGGCTCCAGGCTCGGGCATCGGCTAGCATCGATGGTGGTCCACATGCAACCATCCAGTGTGTTTCTGGAACACTCATAGACAGGAAAACCTCGTCAAAAACCGGTCTTCCCCGGGCAAATGATGGTTCTGGGGCCGAAACTTCACTAAGCTCGATTTCCTCGGCCTGGCCCTCAAGAAGCCCGTGATTGTCCTCGTCTTCAAGCTTGAAGAGAGGCGAATCTGCACCAGTGACAAACACCTTGATGGACTCTACTCCTGACATGTGGTCCAAGATATGCACGTCGTGCTTACTGCGCACGCACCATACCAAAGACACGGGCACATGGCGACTTGAAAAGTGTCTGAGAAGCGGTATTCCCAAGGAAATACCACTGCCTCCACACACGATGTCGACAGACGTGGCAGACTCGAAGAATTCCGGCGAAAGTGCTGGATAAGGGCCAGAAATGGCGTACTTGGGTGCGGTGGGATTGAACTGAAGATGCTCGGTTTTGCGAAGCACCAACTCGACGGCATTGGAGTCCTCTGGCAACGAAGCGATAGTGTAGGGGTGCGAGGGTCGCATCCAGGTGTAGAAGCCCGAGTTTGCGTAGGAGACCCGGAGATGCGATGCAACCAGAAACATCGGAAAATTGGCCGGTTTCTGGATCCGGACAAGCTGCAACGACGAAAGAGCGGTGTTCTGGATGACTTCGATGTCGGAGTCAGCCACAGTGAACGTGCTGAAGCGGTGGAACGCGGCAATTGCGAGTAATGCTGCGCAAATGGCTGCGATGGGAAGAACCCCAGGACGAGCATGGAAGGTGATTCCGACCACCATGGCGGCGGCAGTGATGTTGTGAGTGAAGTAGAAGAGGCAGTAGATGCGGCGGCGGAACCACCGCACGGAAATCACCACCAAAACGGCAAACATGGCGAAATTCACCACCCCCAAAAGATTCAATACCTTGAAGACCTTAGTGAGAGTGCCTTCTGAGATCCATTTGTAAAAGTATCCCACGGAATGGACGGTAGAACAGAGAAAAATCAAGCGGGAGAGCCACTTGTGTAGCGGGAGATTGTGTAGATAGAAGCCCCAGGGTCTGGAGGGGGCATTGGCAGGCCTCAATGCTAGTACGATATTGAGGGGGATCAAGGAATATGCCATTCTGCCGTATCTTTTGATGGCAGTCTGGTAGTTTTCCGACAAATCATGGATGTGGAACAGTCCGAGGACCACCACGAGTAATAACCATGCGAATAGGATGGCCCACACAGGCACTTTGGTAAGGACAGCGTAGTGATTGGCTGGAGAGTTGGTGCGGGCCCATTGGCGGTGATAGAGGGCATGCAGAAGCCAGGAAAAAAGGATATGGGCGGCCAGAACGAGGAGAAACACGTAGCCGTACTTGATGTTGATGGTGTGGTGGTGGCCACCGTGTCTGGGGGCAATTTGGTCCATGGCAACGGTATTTAGGGAAGGAAACAGTGGTGTGGATGTGTTGCAGGTTGGACCTTGAGGTGTTTGCAGGTTGAGCAAATTATTTCACGGGTTGGGAAACGCCACATTGCAGCTTGGACGGTGTCTAGGAATAAGGGGGTGTGCGTCATGCGCCCGACGGTTGAGGAAATTTCCCTGTGATTCGCCTGATTCGCCTGCCGGCGAATCAGGAAATCCCTTGCAGGATAAAGAGGAAATGCAGGATACGAATGATACGCAAGAAACGCACGATACGAGAACATGCAACATACTACACGCAATACACTACAAGCAGAACAAGCAGGATACGAACAACATTCACTACGCACCACAAGCACTATACCCGACTCGGCCGATTTCGGCAGAACCCTCGCACCCGGCCTCTACCAGGCGGGCCGGTTTAGACTTTAGCTTCTTCCTTCCGCAAGCGAAACAGAGCCTCCGGCTACGCCTGGCCAGAGAACAGAGAACTTCTTACCGGGAACATCCTTCATATTTAGATCAGAAAACCCTGTGCTCAAGTGTCAAACACGGGTTGCGGCGCATGCGCATGCACGGTGCACTTGCCGAAGCGGCAAGTGCTGTACATTCCCTACCACCAGAATGCTTTTTCTTATGTTGAGCATTTACTGCATTTCGGCATTTCTGCAGATGAGCAGGGGATGCCCTGTTTCCTGTGCAGCGGACGCACTGGTTCTCCCGCTTGGGGGAATTACCGGGGAGGAGCGCATAGGACCCGCATGAGCGCACACTATTAGCAAGGCAAGGCGGGTCGATGCAAGTACGAAAGGTAAACAATATCTGTCGCTGTGCACACGGTGGGGGAGGGCGAGTACGTTTCCGGAGCCCCAACGAACGGAGTCCGTTTCAGTTATACCCGTGAAATTGGGGTGCTTGAGCCATGGCTCCAATAGTGCCCTTCCCGTTTGGCGACAGCCCAGAAAATAAACCCTGGGTGGCATCAGGGGCTTGCAGATATTTTCTGCAATTTTTGCTCGTTACGAGCCCGCCGTCTCACACCATCAGCCACTAGTGTCTCACTCCTGGGAGGGGGAGGCCTCATGCACCCCCTATTGTCTCCCTTCCGATGTGCTTTACCCCATGATGAGGCGACTGTAGTATGGGTTTTCGCCCAGGGTTGTCCCAGGGTTTCATTCCGGGCTCTTTCTGCGGAAACTGCCCCGATTTCGCCCGCTTCCGGCCCGTCAGGCCGGACCGGCCCCTGCGTTTCCTATGAGCCCCAAAACCCTGTTCTAATCACGGAAGCTTGCAGAAGCGAAAACCAGAAGTCAAATGCGGTTTCCAGATGACACTACGGGCAAAAATTATTATTATTGGCGGCGTTGGAAGGCTCCCCGGTTTGAGACATTAACAGCCACATCCACGTCACGAGCCCCGCCATTACGTCACACCAACCATGCGTGGCAAGTGATGTCTTGCATTGAGCACAAGTACTATCGTGCCCCGAAAGGACGGACATAATATCGAATTCTAAGTTACGGAAATTTCGTGAATGCACGTCCGGGGCCAGAAGCACGCCCTATTGGGGCTTGTGGCCTGGCCACATCCACGGCGAACGTCTTGGCGTTCCCAGAACGGAAGTTGGGGCTAGTGCAGCTGATGCCGTCACTGCAGCCTGTGCCAAACCCGGGCGCTTTAATACATTCTATGAATAGCGAACCCCCCCATTTCTGCCGCAGATTGCAGAGGCATATGACGTCAAAAAACCTAAGAACACCCATAACGTAGATGGGAATGTGGCTAGGGTCCGTGTTCTTGGTGGTTTTGTCGTTTTGTCTCAAACACCATTGCCACAGCGTAGAAGCCCGTACCGGTGCACCCCCCGGAAAGTTTCCAAGACATTCTCCCGGGGTGAATTCTGAAGGGTTTGACGGTGTACAAAGGGAATAGTGAGCCCAGAGGAACCAAATCACGTGATCCATACGGTGCTTCTGACACTTTCCACAAGAACTGTTGGGGAGCCCGACGGGGCTTCACGCAGGGATTGGGGGTGGTTAACATTGCTACGGGGATATTTTCCGCCTCCTGCACTACGATGCTTCCCAATAGGGGGTGCATCCTCGGAACGTCATGGTGACACTCGCCACATGCATCTACCGGGCAGGATGGTTTTGAGTTTGCATGAATGGCACATGGCATATGGGTTGCCCGTTTCGGCAGGACCCCGGCACTACTATTGTCGGGCTAGCCACAACTCAGGATTCTTCTGGATATTGACAGAAATATCGAATGTATCAATATCGACAGAATCAATATAATTATCAGTTAATATATGTCTATAGGGAATATGTACAGTGAGTATGTCTTGGACACCGTCAATGTCTTGGACACCGTCAATGTCTGGGACACCAACAATGCCAACTTCACATTGTCAACACCTTATTGCTACTGTCCCTCCCAACTCAGTCTGGATCTCGCCGGAGATACCTTGACAGCTACTAACCACCTTTCTCCTATCCTATTGGCTTCCCTCGGCCTGGCGCTGCATTGCATGCACCAATGCCGCCCCCACTGAATGTCATTGCTTCCTCTGTTGCACACCCAGAGAACCCTTTGGTGGCATCGCTCCAAACCCACAGAAAACAGGGCCTTTTCCGCATTCCTGTGCTAGAACGCTAGCCACAACGCTATGGGAACAAGGGGCCCGGTAGGGATACACATGGAAGCTGGGCTAAGCCCTGCGGGAGGAGGAGGAAACGGCAGCTTGAATCGCTAGCTTTCTGGGAGGACCCGTTCTGGATTCTGGACCTGGCGTTGGTTGTAGGTTGCAGTTTCCGTTTAGCCTTTGCTTTGAGGTTGTGGCACAGTCGCAGCTGCCGTTCTCCGCAAATTGATGCACCAGCCATAATCTGCGGAAAATCTTCTGTGTGCAGGAACAAGTGCGGGAGGGTGCAGCAGGGTGCATCTGTCACGGGACCGCCCCAAATTCTCCGTATTCTTGCGCTGATGGGGGAAAAAACGGATGATGTGCAATAGGGGAGTGAGGGGCAGCGGAAGGGATGTTGGGGCCGCGACAGGGGAAAGTTAGGGGAAGTGGCCCCAGGGAAACCCGCGGGCACCTCCTGTACCCCAGCCGCATCCCGTGTGCAGCCTCTGCTGTGGGCTGCATCGCACTAGCTCAAGAGGAATCCCACCTGTATGCTGCACCGCTGACATCAGCGCCCGCATAACCCCCGGTGCATGCAGCCAGTCATTCTCCACAACTGTAGGGGGTGTGCGCCTTGCATGGGTAATAGAAAAATAATCATGCATGGTGAAGTTATAATTGTCCGTGTGCAGGCCGTGCATGGTTCTTTTTTTCGCCCGGTGCTCCCTACAAGTTTTTATTTTTTGCATTGTATGGACTCGCATTGCGTGTACGTTTCTAGACAGACACTTTCGGAATAGTATGGACAATTTTAGGATCGTTATGTATGATTACATCGCCCTCCTGTGAAAAATTCCGTGTATTATTCAGATACTAAACGGGCCCCGACTATATAAGGTCCGACCCCCCATCCCCAACCACTGTTTCTACCACTTCAATTCCTTTGCAATCACCCCCTTCTTCCCGCCTAAACCCTTCCTACAGTAGTACTGCACCCGAATCCACTGCAACCCCCCCCTCCCTACCTGGATTCGCCTGCCCCGTGCTACCTACCTTCTTCCCCCTGGATAAACCCATACTTCAATCTTCATCAACACCCCCTACTCAGAATGGTCTACTCCACCGACGCCGCCAAATGGAAGGCCTACGAGTTCAGCGACCCCTTTGCCGCAGGCTCTTTCTACGTGTGCAACAAGATCAACAAGTACTTCTGCCGTCCTGACTGTGATGCTCGTCCTATCACCAATCTCAAGTCTGAAATCAAGTTTGTTGATACTCCTTCGGATGCCATGCACTTGGGCTACGCTCCTTGTGATGCCTGCGACCCCTTGAGTGCTCCATCCATTGATGTCAAGCTCTTGATTGGCTGTGTGGCCCACATCAACGACCAGATCGGATTCATGCCTCCTCTTTTGGACGTGAATGAAGAACGCAACAACCAACGCATTAAGGCTAATATCATCGAGTCCAAACGCGCCAACGAAGAACACATCTTGAACACCATCAACTCGGCCGGAGGCGTGTTGAACAACGGAGCAAACCGCCGTTCTTCCGTGCCGGTGATCAACTTGGATGGAAAGTACTCTAAGGACAACACCTCACTTTCTAAGAACGATTCCGACCATTACCGCCTTGTGGACCTTGCCTGTCGCCATTTGGCGTTGGCTGCAGCCATGAGCATCTACCATACTGCCGGAAAAGGCCCTGCAACGCCTGATGACGGAGGCAGTCCCTCGCTGCCTTCTTCCAAGAGCAGAAGAAGAAGAAAGAGAGGCGGAGTCCTTGGTTTCAAGGAATTGGCTGCCAAATCCAAGTTGTCGGCATGGCACTTCCACCGGGTGTTCAAGCTGGTGACAGGATTGACTCCCAAAACTTATGGAGATAAATGCTGGGAATTCATCAACAAGCAGAAGGAAAACGGTAAGGAGCTGCTTTTCATGGTACTGCCCGAGTCCAGCTTGACGGCCGGGTCCATCAAAACCCCCACTATCGACTACCAGACGCCATTATCTACCAATCAGAGCAGTGTGGAGTCTCCCACTTCGCCCGAATTGGGCCATACCTCCAAACGGGTCAAGATCGAGTCTCCCGACGTGATTTCGCCCTCTTCCAAGGTGATGGGCTACAACATGAGCAACGGCTACGACGGGTTGAATTTCCTTAACCAACCCATCGATCTTAACGAGGATTTTACAACTTCCATGGCTGTGCCCCAACAAGCCACCTTCGAGTTCAACCAGCCGGTTTTCAACGCCAACAACAACTTCAACATGTTCGACTCGGCCTCCTTGGGCAACTTCAACTACAACCGCACGTTTTCTGCCCCCGATTTGACCAAGTACTCCCGCGACATACCCTCCACATTGTTTGACCATACTCAACGCATGGAATCCGCTCCAATGGACCCCAAGATCAAGGCCGAGGCCTCGCCCGTCCTTCCCGACACTACTGCCGCTAACTTCGATGTCCACATCAGCGACCACGACTTGATGAACTCACTTCAACCCACTGGAGTTGAAGATTTGAACCACATTATGGCGGAACTCGACAGCAACGTGGCGCTCAAGGTGGAAGACGAGCTTACCATGGATCTCTTGGGAGCGGCTCCGTCGTTGGACTTGTCGTTGTCGGGCATGGGCATGATTCGGCCCGATGCCCGGACCATGGAAATGATGTCTACGACGGTGACGGAATTATAGATATAGAACGTACGGGATGTACGGTTACGACGGAACGCAGCCATGTTGGACAGGATAAGTCTGGTACTTACTTGATGTTTATGTATATTAACTAATAGTCCCTGGAAGCATGTAGACTGTTAATAAGAGATTAATGGTATAGTGGTGTAATAGTATATAGTTGGGTGGGTTTTCAGACAGACAAAACCCGGAAATGCTTGGGTGTCTGTCTGTAATTCACCCCTACCCGCCTCCTGACTGTATGCAGACACCCCGTTGCTGCAGCCCAGACACCCCCAACCCCACCTGCAGACACGCCGCTCCTGCAGACACCACCTCACCATTCTAGGGAAAAGGAGTGACCAGGCCGTTTTCGGCCACCCAACCATGAGGTTTGCCTTGGCCCAAACCAGACACTGGGCATTGGAGGGAGGAGAACTGGTGGCGCCGCCAATTCCAGGTGTCTTGAGCGCATTCTCTAACTTATGTTTTACCACATTTATACGACCGGAGTTATCACCCCAGATATTAATTTAGTATAAATACTAGATCTATATCCGAAAAGATAATCTCCACAGGCTTTAGTTACTTAGCAATCACTACATACTTTGTATAACAATCTATGGAAGATTTAACTACTAGTACTACCTGGTTTACTATTGCCAGATACGGATTCCCATTTCCAATACAACTATCGGGTTACTAACTCGGTGGTTCCACTACCAACAAACGGTCATGTGACCCACCCCGCGAGTCGCAGTAGTTAAGTAGAGTTCATAGTAATAGTTCACAAGAAAGATCATTATTGGGGAAGCTCTGGCCCGCTCTGGCCAAGTCTATGAATATACCCATGGACTGGGCCAGACTCCCAGTGGAGGCGGGTTCCCCCTCCGTCTGTGTGGGGTGGCATTGCCGTTTGTGTAGCGAGCGGTGGTGGTGTTTTTCCGAACAAATTAGCCGGCCCAGCTTGTTCAGTCTGGTGCTCCTTTGTCGGGTTTAGCTTTTGTCTTTATTATTTGGAGGCCCCGTTGTTGGTGAAGGACACATGGTAGAATGAATGGATGCTGCAGGTCTAGGGAGACAAGGTAGCTGTGGCTGTCTATACGTTGTAGTATGGGTGTATACACGGTAGGTGTCTGCACTGCAGATTTCACTGCAGCTCTATTCTGGTGCGGCTTCTCGCTCCCTCCCTATTCCAGCGCATCCACCCCATTATTCCCGCTCACCAGATGCCTCCCACCGTGCCTAAACCTTCTTCCACTCGCCTTCCCATGCAACTGTCGGTTGCAATTGGCGCTGTAATTGGCTGTAATTGGCCTGTAATTACACTTGAGGGTTTATCTTCAGACCCTGTTATTATTCCCTAGTCAGAAATAGCTGGCCAACTGCAAAAAATATCCTGGTGCATCACGGTGCATTTTTCTGCGTGGGGATGCATAACCCGTGGTACGCTTGGGTTGGGTCTAGGTAGTGGGCGTGCCAAC
>JAKTXF010000046.1:0-82375 GCA_030561465.1 Suhomyces kunorum | reverse complement strand
GTTAGGGCACGAAGGAGCGGACACACAGTCAGCGTGGTGAGGCCTGGGGAGATCGGGGGAAAGAGTCGCTGGACGGAGTTCGTCGGTAAGGATGCGTGTACCTTCCTGGAGGTGTCTATACTCTGGTGGTGAGGGAAGCCAAGGTGTGGATAAAGACCTTGAGTAGTTGGTAGAGTTTCAATTGTATATTTTTTTTTGAACACTCCGTTCCAACGGTCACGACGTGTACTGGCTCTGTGCGGGTGAGGGAGTATGGGGATTCTGGGGGGCTACGACACGCGGGAAAACGGGAGTGGGAAGAGAGGACGAAGGGGAAGAGAGAGGAGAGGTCTATGCTACGATTAGAGGTGTGGGTGGTGCACCAAGGCAGGAGCCTTGTTTGTCTTCTTCTCCCTTACCATGGGTTTCTTTACTACTAGGGCGAGGGAGGGTGGCAACGAAAACGAGGCCGAAAACGAGAACAACAACGAAAAAGAAGTTAAGCCAGCAGCGAGCAAATGGCAGGGGATTGGGAGGAAAGTCTCGAACAGAAGAAGAAACTCAGGAAGGACTTCTAGAATTGGCCATCTACGCGGCGTAGGGGTTGGTCTGGGGAGTCAGGTTGAGATTCCTGGGTTTAGAAGAGGAAAACGACACTTTGGACCTGGCAACAGGCGACGAGCCCGGAGGAAGCGAAAAAGCACGTGGGGAAAAGCAAAAATGCCGGAAACACCGTTTGTCCCGTTTTTTTTTTCTCGAGGGGCCCCTTGACAAAAAATTGTGCGCGCATAAGTGCAGGAGGAGGCTGGCTGCAGGTGCGGGCGCGCGTGGGACTGACCAATAATATCGCGCGTGGGGTCGTGTGTAGACAGGATTGACTGGGGCGGTGCGCGCACGCCCGCCGCCTCGTGTCACGGGGATCGGGCTGGTGCTCGGACCTTGTCTCGTTCCTAAACTTGTCATAACTGGGACAAAGGGCGAAAACGGGCCCTTTGGCACTGAAACTTCGCTGACCGGTTCTGACAGCTAGTGCGAGTAGTCTTTGTTAGACAAGTTCGATGAGAACTGTGCTTCCTGGACAGATATCGCCGCAGTGAGAATTACTAGCCACGATAAAATATCCACCCCGCAAGATATCGTGCAACGGCCAGAGGCCACGTAGGTTACATATTTCGACTGTATGTCCCCGGAAGTTCCCACGACTCGGTTCCCATACCATTTTCCGACCTCAGGAGAAGCTAGAGACTATTCCAGGGAAAGTGTCTTGCATCTTTTGCCATAACCGCACACGTGATCTGGAGGTAAAGGGAAATGGCCCCCACACGACCAGACATGTTCCCATACAGTATACCTTGATCTAAATGCACTAGGAAAACCCACTATAGAGCATGTCCTCTTCTGCCGGATCGGGATCCGCAGCTGGAGCCACGTCAAACGACTCCATCGAGGTTTTAGACACCCAATCATACGTCAATGCCTCTGCCCTCCAGTTCTTGCTCCAGGAACTCGTCCCTACCGCGGTACGAGTGTCACAGAAGGTAGCCGACACCAATGCCTTCCAATCACTAGCACAAGAAGACGAAATCACAACAAACATCACGTCTCTTTCCAAGATCCCCAACGACTTGCCGGGCACGGTAAACGTGCTTGATCTGCAGGCGTTGGCGGGAGATGACGTGAGCTTGCGAGTAGAGGCATTTGGCTACAGTCTAGGGTTGAAACTAGCGGAGCTTTTGCTCTACAAAAGCGCCCGGTTTGCCGCCTCGGGTTTGCCACCCTCCAAGATCGTGGATATCTTGGATATCATGAAGTTTGTGTGCCGAGACGTGTGGAAGTGTCTCTACAACAAGCAGATGGATAACCTCCGCACCAACCACAGAGGCACGTTTGTGTTGGTGGACAACAACTACAAGATGATTTCGTCGTTGAGTAGTCCCAAGGGAATGTACGACACGGTTTCCAAGGCCAGGGTGCTGCTCTGGTTTCCATGTGGGGTTATCCGGGGAATCTTGAAGAGTTTCGGAGTGGACGGCAATGTCACTGCTGAAATCACCCAGCATCCCGTAGTCACCTTCAACATCTACACCTCCATTAATAACTAGCATAGCTCAGCCTACAGGCTGTTGTTCCTTGACATTAGCATTTCCTTTTCCACTCCCTCCCATTGTGTAATTCCGTACATTTCGTACAATACCGCGAAAAGAACATTTATTCAATCGTTATTTCTGCAATTGTTAATGGCATACCATGAATGAACCCCCACGAATCCTTCGTATCAAGCGGAAAAGAGACCAGGATCCGCTTCAGGCATTGATCTTGGAAAGCAGAGACCCCAAAAGATCCAAACCTTCCACTCCAGTTTCTTCCAAACGGCCCTCTCCTGTTCAATCACCTCGTCCACAATCGCCTTTCGAACGAGAACAGACGTTTTACACGTTATCACGAACTGATGACTTGGGAACTGCAGAGGACCAATCGGTGATCGATTCTGTTCTTAAAGTTGCAGGTGGCGAGGACAAGGAACTGGACAACAAACCGTCAATAGCCGCAACTCGAAAGAGAAAGTTCATTATTCCGTCCCACCAGAGCCAGGAAGACGCCATAATCCCCAATGAGTTGTCCGATATGATATCCTCGTACTTGAGTGTCACCGACGATAGCGGAAACCAGAGAAAAAGACGAAACAGAACTCGAAACAGCGACTCCGATGCAGCGCAGGCCGAATCCTTATCAGAGTACGTATACGACGTGTATTTGCTATCCAATAGCGAGCCATTGACTTCAGCAAACCATCCACAAGCACAGATCGGGTATATTCGGTTTTTTGACGATGCTGACGATACACTCTACCAATCTGATGATGACGACCTCAATAAACCGGCTCCAGTGTCAGATGATGAAGATTCCAATGCAGAAGACTTCTATCAGAACGACTATCCAAGTGACGAGGATGCTGGAGCATACAGCGACTCCAACGTCAAGGACGAGGGAGAAGGAGACGAATTTGGATTGGATGACGATGATTACGACTATGACTACGAAACGCAATTCTTAGATGAAGACCAATATTTCGATGATTCAGATATCAAGCGAAACAAGTTTTTTGAATCAGATGCCACAGATCCTCTTGCCATTCACAGAGATAAGATCTTTGGAAAACTTGAGCAGATGATCCAAGACGAGTAATTTACAGGAAACGGTCTATAACTCTTCCAATTCCTAACTAATGAATTCACGAAAAAAAGTACTCGCTTTGTAGCACATCCTCGATGTTTAATGCTCCCTTCGGAGGACATTCTAGAATCTTTACGGGGGTCCAAACCGGGGTGAACTTTTTCATGTCTAATTTTCGAATCGTTTTATCTTGCCTCGAATTTGACACATACGTTTCTAAGGATTTTCCCGATCTAGATCTTATGAATAATTCTGGTTGGGCCTCTTGTATCTGCTGTAAAATCGGGCTGGAACCGGAGTTCAATTGATTCAATTCGATTAATAGTCCTTCCGAAATTTTGCCATGCTTCCAATACGATTCTCTTGATTTGCTAATTTCCTCTATTAGAGGTTTATTTTTGTCATTTTCAATCCAACACAACTGAAACGATTTTTGGGTGGTAAGTATAAAGTCCTCCCTTAAATTTTCTATTATATGTGAAGAATGCAACCTGACAAATTCCTGCCTTAAAATTGTCGATAATTTTTTCACATCACAAGGATACGTCCAAAACGAATCATGAACAGAAATGAATTGAATCGAACTTAGCTCACAGGAAATAGCAGTCATCAACATGTGAATTGCATCCAAGGAATGTATAAAATTAGGAGCCACTGCATTCATTTGTTTCCGTTGATTTATAGGTGCTACTTTGGAGTATCGATTAATCTTTATACTCTGCAATGAAGTTGGAATCAATGAAAACTTGGTGTGTTTGTATAATTGAACGACAGGAAATCCGGACAAAGAAGTCCACATCATTGGTTTATATGAAGTTGAAGTCAAGAAATTTGGATTCTTATCATATAAATTTATTGTCTCAAGGTCAAAAGAATGGATAATTCTGTAACAATTCTCGACTAGCCAGTCTTGAATAAGTCTGGCACCTTTGAACAATTCTGCAACTGAACTTAATACCAACGATGAAAGATACAGAGCGAGTTTTCGTTTGTTCTGTTTTAGGAATTCTAAATCAATTGTTTGATCCCCTTTCTGAAAAAAATCCTCAATATAATCTTTGATTCTTTCTTCAATCTGTGCCGCACCGCCATACATTGTCACTCCATAAACGGTTGTCATCACTGTTTGTTTGACTAGTTTTCGGGACAATATCTTTTTAGCCGTTAAGGAAAGTTCATGTCCTTCTCCTAAATCTTTTTCAACTTTGGTAAGTACAATATCCAATACTCTAGAGTATACATCCCCCCTAATATTATTCTCGCTAGGAATTAGATTAACTGAACGACCACCTTCTTTATCCAATCCCAAAGCAGCATAATGCTGAAGTCCATTGCAGGAACCATCCTGATGTATAGGAATTCTGCATTGATATTCTTCAACATTTTCAGTCTTTGCAAAATCCAATACCTTCTTAATTTCCATACATAATGCCAACGTTTGCCATGGCTTGTCTCCGGTTTTCCACCAACCTTTTCCGTTGAGTGGATTGGTAGCAGAATCAAGAATTAATTCAAGGTTCTCTTCAAAAAAATCTATTCTTTCTTGCATGGTCAATTTATCATTTCCATAAACACCCACTAACTGGTACTTGAGCCAATTGAAGCCCTCTTTTCCCAAGGGTTTGCTGTGCCAGAACATCATAATACTCCTGACAGGATCCTGTTGATAATGCGATAGTTCTGATACCAATGGATATGCTCTTCCTCGAAAATCCACACCATGTGGTAGATAAAACATATCGCCATTCTTATCGAACGAGTTGGCAATAAGCTGAATCATATTGTATTGAATTCTCAATCCTTTAAGGTCGTAGTAATTGTCAAGATCTTCTGACAATGAGGTCAAACTGGCAGGAATTTTTAAATATCCTTCTTTAAATTCCATAGCTTTATTGAACACTTCCAAAACTTCAGAATTGATTGCCCAAGCGCAAGAACTTAGTGTATTCAAGCCTTGGTAGAGTGAGCTTAACTGTCCTGTCACATGCGCCTTTTCCAAATACAGCAAGCAAGTCTTTATTTCATGAGATACAACGATTGGTTTAAGGTCCTTAAGATAGCCCCCATCAGTTGGGTTGATCCAAGGTTTAGGCGAACAAAGCATAGGTAAGAACAACGAACGTGTGTAAGTTAATGCATCGTAGGTTTTAAATTTTTGGAAAAGATATGGATGTATTTTGACTACTCCTTGGAGTCTGTGCATATCTTTCCAAATCAATTCATACTTGAAGGCCAGAAGTTCGGTGCTATAATCTGGAGCTTTATTACTTGCACTTCCTAAGAGCCTGACTTTCTTTAATGTCTCAGCATCAGCAGCCAGTAATTCAAGCTTGCAATTAGACATAACAATTTTCACTAGTGAAGTGAACAATTTAATACCGTCATCTCCATTAAACCTTTTTAGAACCTCTCCTCGAATCGGTTTATAGGAATCCTCCCTGAAAACCAATCTTTTATATGAGGATGTGATTTTCGATACCAAATCTGTCAATTTAACATAATCGTTGGTAGCAGATAGAGTTGTCGAAATTAAATTGGAGAGAATTAATGTTACCAATGCATTTTTGGGAATTAAATTCCACATTATGAAGTATCTGGAAAGAATTTTCTCATCATCTTTCAATTTTTCGAAGTCATTGAGATCCGCAAGCTTTTTTGCCAAACTATTCAACTCAGTAATGCTTGATGTAAACCAATTATACATCAATTCTTCGTTCTCACCATTGAATTTGTGCAAAGAATTAAAGCTTTTCTTATTTCCATCAACACTGAAATCCTCAACTAAATCCAAGCAATGTGATTCAACCATGAGTTGCTTTGAAAAACTGAATTTTTGATACTCTTCCATGAAAACTGCTTTGTCTTCTTCCCGCAAGTTTTCATAAATTTCATATAGCTTCCCCGATCCATAGTTTTCAAACCTTCGCTGGGAAATATAGGAACATAACGAGGAAAAGCCAACAAAACCATTGGAATCCTTATAATTTTCAAAATGCATGTCTAGATTAGTCTCCACTCCCGTACTCGCCGAATTGGCGCTTCTTGTGAGTTTTATTTTGGCTATCTTACAAAGATTTTCAAAAGCATCGTGGTTGAAGTCGTTTCGTGAATTAAAGTCCTCTGGTTTCAACTTGAATTGTTTTAAAAGGGATTTGGCAAACTTCGAGATCGAATTTTTTACTATTCTTGCATTTGAGCTTTTTAAATCGCGGAGGTCAGCGAAGCATTCGACCAATTGCCTGATTATTAACATCTTGACTTCAGCTTCATTCTTCTTCATCTCGAGAGTGCTTATTTTCACGAGATGCTTGTTAATTTCGTTGAAATCATCAATCAAGAGTTTGAGATTCTGTATGATTAGCTTTTGGGTGGAGAGCATTATGCAAAAGCAAGAATAGTAGTTGTCGATTTGGTCAATGGAGGTGGTATGCGGATTAGATTTTATATTATGGATATTGATTTGTTGGCCTAGTTTATTGAGAAGTTGTCTTGCCCGATTGAAATCCTTGTTCATGAGTGCTTGAAAGAAATGATTGATCCTGATGGAAACCTGAAAGTTTAAGCTTCTGTTTGGTTCATCTTTGTATAATGCAGGGAGCGAAAGGTCAATTAGAGAAACTCGTTCTGACCTCAGATCCAGATGAGTTGAAGAGCTTGAAGGAACAGAATATGCACGCTTGAGACATATTTCATTATGTAAGGAGGAAGGAACCGTGTTAAATGATCGTAAGGCATGCAAGTATGATATTGAATGGAGGAAATGTGAATGATACGAAGGGTTCAATCCGTATTGATGTCGTATCTTCGCTGTAGAATGACCGATTGATCGATGGAGTCCTCGTACTGTATGCATCAGGAAGAAATTTGAGTGGAACCAGTATACACGTTCTAGTAAGAAGGATATGTCAACTGGATGGAGGAAGGAAAGATATGCAGTGGAGAATTGATGAGGTTAAATGGAGTGAAAATCACGATATACGATGAGATGCGAAATTAGTATGAGACAAATGGGAAGGAAATTAAAGAGTTTCAACCGGGAAAATCGACACTTTCAGAGAGGGAATCCAGATTCCAAGCTCCAGGTTTCATTTACAACCTTCAAGACCAGGTAAAGCTATTGTGAAACGGAAATAATGGGTGAAATCCTCTATTTTACATTCTCCGCGTCACGTGACACAATCCACTGTAATTGTAGCCTCTCTCTATGGCCTCTACATGCTAGTTATCATTCACTGCTTCGTTCCCATACGAAAACCACCCACTTTAGCCCATTTGGCCCTTTCTAGTGCTTGATGTTCCATACAGGATTCCAACGGGATGGTTGAAAAATTTCCTTACACCGCGCTTAGCACCAACTGCCTAACTAAGAAGTGCGTATCGGAGTCCAAAGTAGGGAAATACTGTAGAGGCCCGTTTACACAAAGAGTCACACACCGTAGCTGCAGTTAACAAGACGATATCAACAGAAACATGCAAGCTGAATCACGGGAATATTCCATTACTTGATTAGGACTGCTTCATGACTCAATTCCCGCATGAGCGAGTACTTAAATACCGCTGATTTCCTCTCACTCTCATTTTTCACCCCATGTCTCGTTTTCTACAATCAACCAGATTCCTTTCCAAGGCAGAAAGATTCGTGCCCAAATCCGGCGTGTATCCCCTAGGATTCAAGGTAGGAGGCATTCATGCAGGCGTGAAGAAAGATGGCAAGTCATTGGACTTGGCCATGCTTAGAAACGAATATGGCAAGGGAGCAGTTGCTGCGGGAGTTTTCACCAAGAACAAGTTCAAGGCCGCTCCAGTTCAGGTTTCGTCGAAGATCTTGCACGAGACTTTGGGCGAAAACATCAACTCCCTCATCATCAACAGTGGTAATGCCAATGCCGTGACAGGTGCTCAAGGCTATAAAGATGCCCAAGACATGGTGAAATTCACCGATGCCGTGTTGGAAAACCCGGCAAATTCCACTTTGGTGATGTCTACGGGAGTCATAGGCAACAACCTCCCCATAGACAACATTCTTTCCGGCATTCCCAACTTGGCACTCTACCATTTAGGAGATTCGCATGAACATTGGCTAAATTGTGCTAAAGCCATTTGTACCACCGATACTTTCCCCAAACTTGTCACCAAACAGTTTGAATTGAACGGCACCACATACACCTTGGCAGGAATTGCCAAGGGAGCAGGAATGATTTGTCCCAACATGGCCACGCTTTTGGGATTCTTTGTTACTGATGCACCTGTTAGTTCCGAAGCATTGAAGCAAATATTGGGCCATTCCACAGGGAGATCCTTCAACAGCATTTCTGTGGACGGAGACATGTCCACCAACGACACCATCGTGGCAATTGCCAACGGAGCAGCAGGCGGTACCACCATAGATACCTCTCCAGAGTCTGCTCTGTCGTATTCGGTTCTTCAGGAAGAAATCACCGGATTTGCCCAGCAATTGGCCCAATTGGTGGTCCGGGACGGCGAGGGCGCCACCAAGTTCATTACCATCAATGTCAAGGATGCCTTGAGTTACGAGGACGGCAAATCCATTGCCAGTTCGATTGCGAACTCTTCTTTATTCAAGACGGCCATGTTTGGTCAGGATGCCAACTGGGGAAGAATCTTGTGTGCCATTGGCTACTCCGACGTGTCCTCGGAGTACTCCGTCATTCCCTCCAGCACAAACGTGTCGTTTGTGCCCACAGATGGGTCTCCAGTGTTGAAATTGCTTGTTAATGGTGAGCCTGAAATAGTTGATGAGGAAAGGGCTTCTGAAATCTTGAAAAATGAGGATTTGGTAATTGAAATCGACTTGGGGACCGGCGGGGGCCAGGAGGCGACTTTTTGGACCTGTGACTTGAGCCACGAGTACGTTACAATTAATGGAGACTATAGATCTTGATATTCTGAGAGACATTAAAAGGTGTGGTTCTGTAGAAATGGGGAAAATAGTAGATGAAATTTGTCGTCAAGCGGCTTATTGACGAGGATATGTCGAAATTTACAAATGTCTATCTCAAATAGACTAGAATTAGTGGCTAGTTCTTAATGTCATCTCTTCTCTTCTATAGAAATTATTCTCAATATCGCGAAATCAAATGTATATCTAAATCAAATAACGAAAACACTACAAGAAACGCGTCGTTTCAATCACTTTCCACAGAAAACTACACAAGACGCCTTCAATCATTGCCACAGAAACTACAAACGCGTCCTTTCAATAACCTTATCACCACCGAAACAGTATCGTCAATATATTTCGACAGCATATGTCAATTGAGTATGCCCAGGAAAGCCAACCTTGGAACCTATCCCATCCGAGAATTCACCCGGTTCGACATCGAAAACTTCCAGGCAACCATCTTCTGTTATGTTCTTCGTCTCGACCACTTCGAAAACCCCAAAACTCCCGACATTCTCCATGTTACCGACTTCACCCGAAACAGCCAGTTGAGGTCTAAAGAAGACAAAGCAGTGATAGTTCCCGAGTATCGAATTGACGATGATATGACCTTCAACATCGGAGTGTTTCCCAATCGGTTGGAACCGGCCATTTCCACCTACAATTCCAAATTTGGCCAAATCGACTACCATGCCTCGGGAAAGGGACACAACATGGAAATCATGGACAAACTCATGATTGTCAAGGTCAATGTCGATTTCAGAATATTCAAAGGTCAACTACAAGGCCGCTGCAACACCTTGTACTTGGTAGATCAACACATCGATGATTGTGTCCAATTGCGAGAGCTCTATTCCAAAATGGTGGACCATTTGCCAAAGGAAATGTTCGATTCCCTTGGAAATTTGCCATCGAAAGTCATTCCCCAGAAGTTTTTGGACCGGTTGAAGCCTCGAAGCCAAATGTCCCAAATTAGAGATACTCAACACTACCAAGTGGCTGCTATCAACAATTTCGACTCTCAAGACTTCAGAACAGTCAATCCTCGTGCAAATTCCCCGCAATTGCCGTCTTCAAGAGGTGAAAAAAACCCCCAGGAAGTGCTACTCTCAGAAAATTCGTTGGGTCTGGCTCCTAGAAAACGGTCACAGACATCCACTTCATACTCCAATTCTACAGGTTCTGTCAACATGGCAACCCAGGTTAAATTGGAGTACGAACCAGGCGTTATTCAAGACCTGGAATTTCCCAATGATTACGAATCCGAAGAGGTGCATAGTCCTACACCTCACCAACCAGTCCCACCTCCTTCTAAATTCATATCACAGTTTGAAAAGTTCAATTCGGGTAAGATTCGCAACAATTCAGTGTTCAGAACAAGAGCTTATGTCATTGCTTCCATTCCTCTGGATTGGTCCCTCATTTGCACCAAGAATTTCAATCCCAATTTGAGTCTAAGCGATCCAAAATACCAGAAGTTGGAATTGATCATCACAGACGTACCTCCTGGCGACAACCAGAACGTGCTTCTCAGTCACAAGAATTCCATCACCATAACATTTACAGCATCAGACTTGCCCCAATTCTTCAACAATATGCCGATCGAATACGTTTACGTAAAACTCGCGGAAATGGGCCAGCAATTTTGGACTGACAGGTCTCGTAAGTGCAGCTTAGAGCTCTACAAGAAACAGATAAATATCAATAATAATTCGGAGAAGACTAGCATCTGGACAGCACGCAATTTTGGAATCCAGAATTTACTAAGTGATTTAGTCACATATCAATAATTGAGAAGACTAGCATCTGGAGAGAATGCAATATTGGAATGCAGAATTTTCTACTTCGTAACAAATAAAAATTTTCAATAATTCAGCATCTGGACAGCACGCAATTTCAAAACCGAAATCACCTAGAATTTCTATTTGTTAGCTTTGATCACAACATGTTCTTCTCCCGATTGCAAATGCAATTTTCCAGCAGGGACAGCTTGTGCAACTGATTCTTGGAATGTGGCCATACAACGGTCAATTCCCGAGAATCTTCTCACCAAATCAGTGACAAACCAGGGGAATGCCCTGAAAACTGGAATAATATTTCCATAGAGAGGAATCTTTATCTCGCCCCTGCGTCCCAATTCAACGGCCGTGAAGATACGTTGGGAAACGTACCCTGGATCCAATTCTGGTGCCAAAAACCGGGCTGGAGTGGCCACTCCAGGAAACATATCGGTTTTCAATTGGCCAGGACAGACAAGCAAAGTTTTCACTCCAGTTTTATTCCAAAGAGGAGAACCTAATTCATAGGTTAAGGATTCGTGCAAGGCAATAAGACCTGACTTGGAAGCACCATAGGCACTCAATCTTGCAGGACTCATGTACCCCAAAACCGAGGCAATGGTGACAATATACCCTCTTTTCATTTCTAGCATGGAGGGCAAAAATGCTTTGACGGTAAAGAAACTGGCAAGCATATTGGTTTGGATAACTTTATTGATTTCGTTGACTTCAAGCTCCAACAAGGGCTTGCCATGGGTAATGCCTGCATTATTGATCAAAATTGTAGGCTTTCCCACTTCCTTGAAAATCTTGTTTCTGACATCAAAAACCTGTGAACTGTTTCCAACATCACATTTATAGTAGGTGACCTGCTGAATTCTATCATTGGAACTGGGCAAATTAATATCAAGCACAATCACTTTGGTATTAGTGGCTGCGAAAAGTGAAACCAAGTGTCTTCCCAAACCGGAACTGCCTCCGGTAATTAACACGATGTCACGACTAGGTTCTAGATAATTTCCCATGATGGCGTCGGACACTGATCTGACCAGTTTGTTGTATTTATAGAGAAAAGCACCCATGTATTGAGCGGTTGAAGTTTGTTTGTAGAGAACAAATTTTCAACTGCAACAAATAAAGTGCACAAATGGAGTGCACCAGTTGAACTTCACAAGTTGAACTTTACAAGTGGAGGTTCACAAGTGGAGGTTCACAAGTGGAGGTTTACAAACCGGTTTGAAGAATAAGGGGAAATGGATGAAGGGATGGAAATAAAGATCTTACAGAGTGGGTTGTGAATTTCTGTGAGTTTTTTTGTGGAAGGACTTCAATTAAAGGTTTAAAAATTTAATAGATTTGTTGGTGACTAGCGTGTGAACTATACAACTATAGAGGAGAAATTGGTGTCTGTTGACTTGAAGTTGGCGTCCATAGCATTTGTTGACTTGGAACTGGTGTCCAAAGTATTTGTGCTGCAATATAAATAAATTTTCAGCATTTCAAAAAAGACAATTAGAAAATCCACAAACTCCGCAAAATAGAAGGAGAAACATTAGGTGGCATGTGTCCACCTCAGGTAACTTCGAACACTCTTCTCTAGCCAAACTCACTCGTTAATGTATCTTCCATTGTTAAAAACTTCAATTTTTATCTCCAAAATTCACATTGGAGCCCCCAAATAAACACATCTCCTTCACGAAACCCATTTATTTATTCCATTCAACATTCCCTGCCAAAAAACTGCATATACACCACTTCTTCTTCATCTCTCCTCTAGCCGAATCTCTCTCATTCTACCTCATACGACCTAGCGTGCACCCACCGAAAAGTTTTTTATCTTCTTCAACCTTCATCTACTTCAAGAACACCATCCAATATGAGTTCCTGCAAGATGTTCAAGGACCTTCCGTCGTCCAGAGTCTTGAAACAGATTGCTCGGTTGAATAAAATTGCCGGAACCGAAGAAAATGCTTTCAAAATCGACTCCTCAAAGTTTTCCAAGATCGAACTCTATTTGATCCAAAAGAACACCCATGGTGCTTCCGTCGGCTTGAGAAAGTTCTGGAGACACAACTTGCCCACGTTAAAGTTCCACAACACCGAGTTGCCTTTCGTCATGACCAGAATAAGCGCAGAAACCAAAGAAGAAATGGCCAAATGTCCTGCCAAAATAGTTATCCATGGTGTGAACAACGATAAAGTCGAGATTAATTGTGCCCACAAGCACAGCAGTGCCATTCTTGAGGAATTGGTGAAGCATACTGGAGCCACCAAGGTGCCCCAGTCAGAAATCCCTACATTAACGAGTCCTCTGAGTGACATTTTCGCTTAGTTCTAGTTCTTTATAGTGTTACTTGTACATATATATTACAGTTATGCTATGTAGTCAGCAGTAATTTTGACAGGGAAGTCTAGAATGCCGCTATTTTACAAGTTGATAATTACGTTCATGCTTCTGTCAAAAATTTCATCAAGTTCTCCTTGCCCTTGATTTCCATCAACTTCTTGATCTTTTTCAATTCTTCAATCTCGAGCTCGTTTAATATCTCATTTTCAGACGACTTTTCGGTTTCCTCGATCTTTACCTGCGGTTGTACTTCGTGTCCTTCGTGTGCATCAAGAGCTGCCTTCACCAATTCGTCTATAACAAGCTTTTTCTTTTGAAGCTCGTTAATTCCCTCGACAAACTCTCTCTCTTCCATATTGGTTTCAAAACGTTTCAAGCAATCGTATTCACAGATGGTATCCATCACTCTCGACTTAATGTTTTTCTTATCCCGCTCAGCCTTCGAGATAAAGTCCAAATATATCAGCCTCTCTGGAATTCGATAGATAAATGATTGTCCAGGATCGTCTCTAGTCGACAAACACAACACCTTTCCTAACTTTTCCGATGCATGCGATGACACTCCATGATTTGTGGCCACAGAGTTCTCGAAAAAGTCAGGAAGGGTGAAGTCAGGATGTTTATCCTCATCATCTAGTGTGTCTTCGAATTCTTTGTAAATGCTAGTCTTGTTGTTGAAATATTCGGGCTTTCTCTTGCGGAAGTCTCGTTGTTGATACTTGAGATAGTCTTGAAGCTTTGGGTTTCTCAATAAATTTGGCTCATCATTATAATGAATAATAAAATTACTCATGGAAGAAACCTTAAGAAAATGTGCTCTCAATGTGGGCTCGATAACCTTTGCGTTCTTATAATTGCGGAACTTGAGTCTTTCTCCTAAATTGTCCAACTCTTCCATTGCTTTGTCTGTTAGTATTTTTGTGAGGGTCTCTTCTAGATGATTTGGACATCTCCATTTTGTTCCGATAGTTTTTGGAATAATCATGGGTTCCTCGAGACAGTCAATATGCCAAACCAAAGGACAAAAGTCACAGTGGGCCAAGGTGCGATGATTACGACCTGATAATCCACATTTATGGCAGAGATATGGGTTTCCATCATTATCATACAATCCCTCAATATCAAGCGATTCGTCTTTGTTGAAACCGTCAATCTGAGCTGATTTCGAGTTGGTTGGCAGTTCAGGTTTCATGGTGTCGTCAAAAAAGTCTCCCATGTCTCCTGTTTCCACTCCAATGAATGTTTTCTCTCTCAAGAACTTGGGCAACTGAAATTCAATTGGGTTTCTTCCTTCATGCTGGTTCATGAGATCACTGAAAATCCCAAGACTATTCCATTTTCCTGCCAACAGAGGATCCTTTACCACGCTACATTCCCGGCAGTACCACTCACCTTCAGGAGCAACGTCCAAGGGAGGGTCACAACACGTGAAATGAAACGATTTTGGACAAGACTCACAGCAAATAAAAATTCCAGAACCACCACATGCTGAACAAAATTCTTCGTTATGTTTAGGTACTTCGTCGCTGGTAATTACTTTAGGAGCAGATGTAGGTTGAGCCGTAGTAGCGACTTTTTTGGGAGCAGCAAATCTGATCTTTTTGTATGATTCGCCAAAATATTCTTCGAGGGTGAATCCCAGGTTTTCTAGGGGGTTCTCTCTTTTTTCTTCTTTTTGTATGGATTTGTCTGAAATATCGGTTCTTTCATCGCTCACTCGGGTCAATGCCTGAGTCAAATCCAGTCTCAAATTGGAATTAAGCCCCTTCTCTGTTTCTATGGTATCTTCTGTTGCACTCGAGCCTTCTCGAGAGAACAGACTGCCTCCTTTCATGGGTCTTCTGGTGTATTTCGAGGGCCACAACGACTCTTTCTTGATTTTTGCGGTAGGCCCTGCTTCTAGAGGCAATCCAGTGTACAGAGCGGTTGGTCCAGCCAATGGAGGTTCCACAAATTGCGAGGGGTCTCTGATAACCCGTTCATTCTTTCTAGGTCTTCCTGGGCCTCTTCTTTTGGGAGGAGGAACAGCAGAAGGAGGGACATGGTCGTCTTTTTCATGGGCAGGACGGGCGAGACGAGACGCCAAACGTTCCGATCTGGGGATCCGAGGGGTCACCACCACCTTTTTCTTCTTTCCACTGCCTGGAGGTCTTCCTACCTTTCTTTTCACTGGAACCACTACTTCTGGAACCGGCGAAGTTGGGGTGAATTCTGCGGGATCGTGGAGCTTGGGAATTGCAAGCTGTGTAGATGACGGAGGAAGCCCATTTACCGAAGGGAGCGGAGGCATGGAGACACCACTGAGTTTGGGGATTTTGAGAGGAGGCCCAAGGGTAGAATCGGCATTAGTCGGCGTATCGGAGGAATTTGGCGGCACTGTGTCGCTCTCCGAGGGTCCTGGAGACGCGGGAGAATTTAGGGCGGGAGAAACCACCGGAGACGGCTTGTGGAGCTCTTGGAGAGACGGTATTTGGAGGGTAGGAGGTTGCTGGGGCGGTGTTTGTGCCTCCAGGAGGGTGTCTGCGGATTCCAACTTGATGCCTATGTCGACCGAGGACTGGAGCGACGCCTGGGACGCCTCTGGCGTGACGGAGGCGGCGGTGGGTAATTTTTGATGAATTTCCATGGCCAACTCGGGGTCAATTTCGGGTTTTGGCAGGGGAGAAACCGCACTTTCGGGGCGGGATTCGGCACCAGACCCGTGGTCGAGGTCCACGGGGCCTGGTTCGCCCATACGAAATGGAGTATTGGAATATTTGACGGGAGAACTGGAAGAAGATCGTCTCAATGTTTGTATGGAGGAGTCATATTCTGCAATTAATTTGTCGACGTCGTGGGAATCTACCTCGATAAATTTGTCGGAATTGACGTGGCGGTTGTGGACGTCCAACACCCCATTATTGGCGGGTTCTGACGACTCCGACATTTCTGCCTTCAATTAGTGTTGGTGGGTGAAGGAAGAGAGAAATGATAAAAATATTTGGTTCGCGAACGAGCGAGATGGTTTTGGTGGAAGGGAGGAAAAAGCAAAAACCACCAAGTCACGGAGAAGGTTAGTGGGGCACAAATGGGCGGGAAAAATTAGTGGCGGGGTGGAAATGGCGGTTTTGGTGGGTTATGGGAGGGTGGAAGATAGAAAACTGTTTGGAGGCGAAATAACGGGGAAAATGGGGTTTTTTTCGGCATTTTGCCGGAAAACGGCCAGAAAAAATGGCCAGGAGAGCCCCAGCACTTCGGGGGCAAGTGCCCCCCGTATTCCTGGCTGGAAGCGCGGCTACTGTGAAGGCTGGGGAAGGTGAAATGCCGAATGGGGGACAAACAGGAGTGAGTTGGGTTTATTACGTAAGCGAATCACGTGACCCTGAAGTCGACCTGTCCAGTACAGTTCCAAATGCGCAGGATAACGCTTTTGTCAGCGAATTGGGGCCATTGAGCTGGGATCATATATAACTTGCAGGTATGTGATTGGATTTTCCCGGAAACTGCAGTTGAAATTTGTCGGGCCCCAATTTACAGTAAAAATTCCGGGAGTGCTACTTGTTTTGGTATGTGAACTAGGTGAAACTGACGGTGCACACTAAAATGTCGCAATTGGCAGTTCCAACAGAATTCGAAACCTAGTGGTTGTGGAGGGTAAATTTGGTCCCTGGCATTGTAGAACGGACTGCATTATTTCTGGCAAATGTCGCTGTTTGTCATGAAACGAATTACCGCGCTTATATACAGTTCTTGTTTTATATGGAAAGATGGTTTATGCAAGCCTTGAAAAATGCAAAGAACACAAATGACCTGATTTTCCTGAAACCGAATATAGAGAATGCGATGTTTGGAAAACTTGGTATTTTTGTACAGTTCGCATGTGAAGATTTACGTAAACGAAGTGCTTATCTTCTTTCCTCTGCGATCCAATCGGGTCATTTATACTATTTCTCGCGGAAATAATTCAGTCCTTTCAGCGAGTACAAATTGGGGCATCACGTGCGCCCGAAAAGGAATATTATTGAATTTCTACCGTTTTTATGTAATAAATTCGACATTTATTTACTAGAAAAGGCAACTACGAGATGCAAATGGGAGATGAAGAGAACGGTTTCTACCAGTTTAGTGAGAGTTTCGCTTGGTCAATACGGGACCAGTGTCGCTACATTGGGGAAACAGCACGTGCATTGTTCATTTTCATAAATTCTCTGAGTCTTCTCAGATAATATTTCAGATATTCTCGGGCAATATTATAAGATAGCATTCTAGAAGAGTATTCACAGGCAGTATTCACAGAGAGAATTATCTGCCTCTTCTGACATTATTCCCTGATAATTCTCTGATTATTCTGATGATTCTCTGATATTCTCAAATACCATTAATTAAGCAGCGGCCTTCTTCTTCTTCTCCACACGCAATGGCTCTTCCAAAAGCGCCAACACCGCAGCGTCAGAAATCTTCTTGTCGGAACGGTAGAGGCTCTCGTCGAATTCTGGGGAAGTGTATTTCACAATTCCGTGCTTGGTGATACCGAAAGTGGTGAAGAATTGCGCAACGTACTCACCTTCCTTCTCGGTAAAGATATCGTATGCCAACATCACCTTGTGGTTGACGGGCTCGTGCATACCGGAACGCGACTTCTTTGGCTCCTCCAACGTACGGAGGTTAAATGGGAAGGGTCCAGTGGAGTTTTTACGCACTTCTCCTAACACCTTATGCGACATCTTCAATTTCAAGGCATAGGAGTTTCCAGTCAACTTGTACAAGTTGGTCTTCAACAGCGCAGGCTTGACCTTGCCGTCTTCGGAGGTGGAGATCAACACGTCCAAACCGTAGACATCGTTCTCCTCGAAACGGTAGGTGTCGACTTGGTCCTTGTTCTGTTTCGAGGGATTGAGAATCACTTCCTTGGGACCGTACAACACATTGCGTTCCTGGTTATGGGTCAACATGCTCTCCACTGGAGTGGTGCCGAATTCGGCCGCCACTTTGGCCACCACGTTGGTGACATCCCAGTTTTTTGCGTTGGGCTTAAATGTTCTCAATGCCGCTTCCGATGCATACCAAGCAGCGTGAAGCAAATCGGCCTTTTTGCCGTCAATTGTGGCGTTTTTGGCGCCAATCACCACGGTCTCAGCAACAATGGCAGGAAATCCATCTACTTGGACTCCCAACATCACGTTGACCACATCTCCGGTCTTCAACGCAATGTTGGCCTCGTCCTCCTTGTCAATAGGAGACACGTGGCCGGGGTATTCGTTGGGATTGACACATGTTGGGAAGGCAATGCCCTTGGCAGTCTTGGAAGTCTTCTTGGAGTTGTAGATTTTGGACAATTCCTCCGTCATGAGCTCATCGCCACGAACGCAGATGTCTAAAGTGGAAGCGCCGTCCACAACAAGTGCCAAAACTTGCTTCAAAACACGGTTCGAGATGTCGCCGGCTGTCTTGTACTTTTGGACAACGTCAGAGTTGGCAATGGAGTAATCTGGGGCTGGATGGGTTAGTTGGTGAAATTTGGCGGTATGGGGTTTTGGGGGCTTCTGGAGCCGCGGAAAAGACACAGGGGGGTAGGTAGTGTCAGTGCGGGGGAATCAGAGCGTTTTGGAGGTGCAATTTGCTCGGTAGACTTACTTTTGGTGGACATTTTGTAGAGAAGGGCAATAAAGTGGGGATGTAGAAAATATGTCGGTGATGTAGTGGGAAAGAAGGTCACGTGATACCAATAGATTTATATCATGTGACCTTGATCGTACTGCATGCTGCCACAAAACTATAACTGCCTTCTCCATCCATCTTTTAGACTCCTGCCGTTTCCTCCCTTCACTCCTTCACCCTCCCAAGTTCCTCGAGATCGATGCTCCGTGCACGTGCCACATAGCCCCGCAACTTTCTCCGCAAAAGTAATGCAAACACCCAACTACATCGTGTGTTTGGCTCACTTCTGTGAACTTCACGGTCCTTCCACAATTATCTGCACCCAGATGACCACAGCCGCCGCCAAATCGGAGCATATGCTTACTTCCAACTCAAAGCTCCAATCGTGCTCATCCTGCAAGTTGCAATTGCCCAACGAGTCCATCAATGTCGTCACAGAAGACAAAGACAAAACAACGTCAAACCTGGCAGTATTTATCTCTACAAACTATCCCTCGTCTCAAAAACGCTATCTGTCGTTAACCAAACTCGTGATGAAGGCTCTCTCGGTTGAAACCACCGCAGATCCCACAAAACCCATGTTTTACGGCGATGCTGTGAATGGATACTGCGTAAATAAGATTCTCAAGATTAAGGACGCTAATGCCAGAGGATCCGAGAGAAAATACGCTCTAATGGTGGTCAGCGACTCTGAGTCTGATCTCTTGATGAACTGGGACATTATCGGCATCTATTTCAACGAATTCACCACGTTGTTGCAGCAAAAGGTGGAATCGTCCTTGGAAGAAGCCCTCTCTAAGAAAGAATCACAGGGAAAAACCGAAAACGGCATGCTAGACAACGAGCGGTACTTGCGAAGGTCCATGATCAAGCCCAAGTCCTTGGTCGAGCTTACAAATGATCCACAAATATTTGTCAAATTGCATTTGTGGGGCATCGAATTACTCAAAGATATCATGAAATAAATTAGCAGTTTGACCCCAACTGCTTGGATTTCCGAATAATCCAAGGATCCACCCAGAAAGGGCGGAATTCCTTCATTGCACCACTTCTTCCACTCATTTCTTTTCGATGAAATGAAGTAAATGCCCGGACTTGATTGGCTTCATGCAAAATATCCGAATCCTGGCATTTGTTCCCTATATGGTCCTTAGGACACACTTCCTTGGGGACCCACAAATCTAGAACTGGCCTATAGACATGCCCAGCATGCTGTCGACTGTGAAGACCATGTGAATATTCCCGTTTTAAAATGTGTTTAAAATTATGAGGCACGAATGCCTTGACCCCTTCAAAAAGAGTCTGTTTCAATGGACTGATATCCTTCCACGTTAGAAAATGAAGGTTCTTGCAGTTGAATAATTCCTGCTCATTGATGTATTGGGATTTGACCTCGCCTAGCTGTTGAAAAAGGTCTTTTTTGACAATGGTGTTGGAGTTTTCCTTGTCAAGAAATTCCGGATCCAACACTTGGTTGAACACCTTAATTTCCCGATACGTGAGTGTTTCGTCGGTCGCTTCTGGCGTATACGAAATGGCGGTGATATCAACATAATATCCAGAACTCGTATCTACCAATCTTGCATCGATGGTATTAAGTCCATCTCCCCTTTCTCTGATGTGGAAACTGGATCCAACATCAAGAAGGTACGACGACACTCCATTATTTATATCATTATCAGTAAAATCCACCACCAATGTCTGATTGTAGTTACGTGCCAATTCGAACATCGACTTTATAGATACTTGCACATCGATATCTTGATCCCAAGGCAAATTCATTCCGTTCCAGTACCACCCTAGTAATGTTCCGTGGGCCAACCAAGTGTGGATTCCTATTGAGCCTGCAAATCGGAGCCAAGTTCTGGAAAGTCGATGCAATATTGCCTTTCTTTCGTAGTCAGAATAATCAAGTTTTTTGAAGAATCTCCAGTCAAAATGGCCTCCTCGCTTGTCGTTTGTGATCAGAGCCTCATGGAAGTGCTTGTGGACAGGTTTTTCCTGCAATATTTGTAGCAAATGCCTGTCTAGGGGATTTTTCTCGGATAAGATTTCTATTCGATTCTCAAGATCCACAATAAAGTCATTTTTGGATAAAATTGGAGCCAATCGATTTTCTATGCGTAGATTATCACGTTCAGGAAGAGATGGGTCTGAAACAAGGCTATTTTGGGTCAATTTCAGGCCAAATTTTTCGATTTCTTCACAGAGTTGAAGTTCAGATACTAGATCAAGAAGCTCGTGAAAATTCGACAAAAATTCCACCAGAGGGGCCCTGACCGTTGGAACCACCAAGGTACTATTTTCACTTGTCAATCCCACGAATGCCAATCGTAACGGAGCCTCTGCTCTATGGAAAATGTAATTCTGTCCGATTAGCACTCGATCCTGAACACTCATTGGAATATCGCAAGGAACCACCATTCCAGCATTTCCAGAAGGGCAATTTTCTATGAAATCCATTCCCATTGAGTTTCCAATAATTTCTGGATCTATATCTACCCACCAGGACCAATGAAAGGGTATCGTTATTTGGTCTTTAACCGAATGTGCCAATTGGATTCGAAGGGCTCTAACAGCAACTGCTGGCGCTAGACGGGGATCAAATAAAGTTGTGTTGATATAATTAGTTCTAGGGAATACTGAAACCAACAAAAGAGGGTCTTTTTCGGCCTTTTGGAAGGCAATGGCATCCTTAATGGAAATTCCTGATTGTACAGTGGTGAATAAACGGAGCCAAACCACGATAAAACCCGCCAAAAATGCAATGAGTGCGGAGATCTGGGGCGTGAGTGCAATTCTGAGGCTTGGGGAATCGATTGGACGTGACATATAGACGGCAATTGCCCCAGTTCCAGAAAGAACGATGTATAATTGATTTTTCAGGTTTGTGCACAAGAAGAACCTTCGAAGTCTACGACGAAAACTCCATGAAATTGGCAGGAAAAAAAGGCCATCTGGTTCGAAAAATATGTAGCTACCATTATAAAACTGTCTACTGCAACAACGCCTGCAATTTGCCCTCTTTGTGGAGGACTTGGATATCGGAGTTGCCTCCGATGTGCTTGCCATTGATAAAGATATTAGGCACGGTTTTTTGTCCGGTAATTTCCGCCAACGCAGTCTGAGTGGCGGCTCCATCATTAATCCGATTTAATTCCACCACATATGCGTCTTGTTTGAGTTCTTTAAGCAAGTCCTTGGTCTGGGCACAGTATGTGCAGTAGGTCTTGGAATAAACCACGATTTTGTGGGCTGCGATCAAGGACTCTGCCTGGGATACGAGCTCGGGGGTGGCGGGGGCGGTTTTGAACCACGAGGTAATGAAACCGAACATTTTGGGGGCAAGAAAGGAAGTAGGGTTGGATTGGGATAAGGATTTTGATCACGTGAAGTAAAGTATTGTCACGTGATTTATAGCCCAAGAGATCATGTGATCTATTGCACGTGACATACATGCCACATGCACCTGTTTCAACAGGAAAGGTCTACTACCTATTGTTGCTGCAATGCCTATATTCTATGTGTTGTGTATTATCTGACAGATGCAATGCGGCCTAATTCTGCCGCCTCGTTTGTGTCAGTGTCTGCAGCTGACATGTGCTTGCGACAGCCGTAATCAGTGCATTCTGTCAGGATGCTATATGCAAATTACTGAATTAAGCCTCTTTAGAAATTCTGACATGCGAAATCACCATAATAAGCCTCTTTAGAGAGTCTGAACTGCGAAATCACCGGATTCAGCCCCTTTCTGACTGTCTGTCATGTGCATTTCACCATAAATCGTTTCTAACGACTCCACCATGCGATTTCACTTTATCGACGCTAATAATAAGCGAAAATCGACAGTTTCTCCAACTTCAATGAGGCTTCAACAATCTCAACCGAATTCTCTCCAACGACATATTTTCCAGGAACTAGTTTGCCCAATTTCTGGTAAACAGACTCCAAAGTAAAGTTAGACTCCAAAGCTTTAATATTAGGAGCCTGTGTTCCCACCGTAATATGTAAATGGCTATTGAGAGGGTCCGCCTGTACCTGGTTTCCCAGAACATCGTAAATCTTCAACAATGCCACATCCACACAGATAAGCCTGTTGGAATCAATGATCACATTGTTTAATTGAACATCGGCAAAATATTTGAGGGTGTTCCTGGAATTATTTGCGTATTTCGACGGCATCAATTGCATGAGATTCTTCCACCGATACGCAAGAGCCTTGTCCTTCTTTGCAGACAATACATGGCCCAAGGTGACGTGGAACTCCAGCTGCACCCGATTTGCCTTTTGGAGCTGCTCCCAATCGGGATTTTCTGCAATTGCCTTTTGGAGATACTGGGTCAACCTCTCAGAATTGATAGAAATCCCGTAATAAGAAGGGTCTCTCTCCTTCGCCATGTGCTTTTCAAACGTGGGTTTGTACTTTAATGCCTTCTGGAAGGCATTATCGATTTCTTTGTCTGTAGGAACTGTTTCTATCATTGTGGGATATTTCGCTACCAATTGGTCGATAATGGTCTTGACATTCCGTTTGGACGAATCTTTTCTGTCGAGCTTCAAGTTGATGATCAAATCGAATTCAGAATCAGGCGATTCTGCTGGATTTACCGGTTGAAATCTGTTGATAAAGCCCTTCATGACATTTATAGCCAAGGAAGGGTTGGAGGTACTCTTAATTGACTGGTGATTGTCGCCTCTCTTCTTGATTCTGTCGAATGTGATTTCCCAAAGGTCTTTGTCCTTCACACCATCGATGAAATTGACGCAAATATACTGAAATTCAATATCGGTCTCAACATATTTATCCCTTTTTGCATCAAAATCCGAGAACAATTGCCTTCTTTCTCTATATTCCGCGTTGTTGCGGTCCACCAACACCACCTTGTTTCTGGATAATTCCCGGATGCATTTTTCGGCAAGCTTAACCTTGGCTCCTTTGGAAATATTGTCGTTTTGCACATGGACCCATTCTGGAAATAAATTGACCAAAGTTTGGAAAACAGTGGTTTTTCCGCAAGCAATGGTGGCCACGGGGATGATGATGTACCTTATGTTTCCATTGTTTTTGGAAATATCCAAATTTTCCATTCCTTCGTGCAATTTGTCGATATTCAAGAGATTAATTCCTTGAGGAACGTTGATGTGTTCGAGGAACAATTCCCGGGTTCTGATGATTCCCTTACCCTTGAGGAATGCCTGTGGCATCTCTGGGTTTTTCTTGAACAACTCTTCCACGAAGGAAAGGTATTGTTCAGTAATATACTTATTTTTCTTGACCTTGGTACTGGAACCGGAAATGAACTTCTTGGTGACTTCTCTGAATTGACGATACAACAAATAGGGCTGTTCAAACTTGAATTTGAAGAAAAAGTCCTGGGATTGGGCATTTTTTGACCGAATCACAAACCCTTCCACTTCTTTTCCATCATGAGTACCTGTAACGGCACATTTGTCGAGAAACTCGAACAACGAGTCAAAGTCGTTGTACTGGAGGTACTCAATGCTTAAAAAGCCCCATTCTCTGGCAAACTTGCCCACCTGAGCAATTGGTACCGTCTTGAATTCGATGGTATTGTAGTTTAAACCGTGCAAATACAATCCGGCATTTTCCTTTGTGTAAGGGAGGACGTGTTCTTCAAAAGAATCGTCACAGAGTTCGGCAACGGCCGTCAAATTGTGCTCGTAGAGAAATCTTGCCAATTTTTTAGGCGATTTTCCCGATTTTTGCAACTGCTTGATGACATGGTCTTCTCCTTCAAGAGCATGATTTGTTTCCAATCCCTCACGTTCTCCTGTTGAGTGTTTCGAGCATACGACGAGTTCGCCATTACTTAATCCTCCAATAAAGATAATGCAGCCGTTTTCCTTCAATGTAACGTCGTAAGGGCCCTGTGTGTTTTTCTTCATATTTTCCCTTTCTGTAACAGAGACCTCGTTCACGTTGAAAAACTTGTCATATCCCCTAACAACAATCTTGGTGTCGTCTATGGTGAAGAGCCCACGGGCACAGATCGGCAATTGAATCTTTTCTGGCTTGCCGTAGTCCCATTCGTTGAATTTCCACGAATCGATCTTCTGCACAGTATTATGCACAGTATTGGTGATTTTGCGGGCTTTTCCTTCCTTTTTCAAGGCAGTTGCATCATGGAGTGTGCGGCAAAGACGGGAAACTTCTTCAGGAGGGTCCTTGACTACCGGAAACATGGAAATAATGAGACTTTTAGGGAAATCTGTAATAGTACTTACAACTAATATTGGGTCGTTCACTTACCACTTCACCCCCTCTAATATGCACTACCTATCTCACTAACTATATGACTATACACAAGTTACTACTACTACACCTATTTCCACAGAAAGAGTCATTGCCACCACCCCGTGACTCATCCTATCGCCGTCTACCACCGCGTCTCTGAGTCATTGCCACCACCATGTCGTTCAAAGTCGACGTGGACGAGGCCGATGTCGCAGTTCTCAACCAAAACCTTGCCCGTTCCAAAGACTTGTTCAATGCAATCTCGATTTCTCTCACGAAAATCGCCAACAAATCGACCAATGCGCTGAAAAACATCAAGCCCATTCTCAAGGACGTCAACAAACTCTACGAAAACAAGCGGCAGGTGGAAAACGGCATCCAATTGTTGAGTGAAGTTAACGAAAGTGCTGCCTTGATTCACAAACATGAGGACGTTCTCAACAACCCCATCGAAATGGTGGGATTGCGCAAGTTCATCGATACCTTGGGAAAGAGTCGGGCTCTTTTCGTGTCAGTAAAGCCCAAATTGAAGCAGTTTACTGGGATTTTGGTCAACTTCGAGACCTTGATCGATAAGTCGGAAATCAAGCTCCAGACGTATTTCCAGGGTTTGATCAACTTGCCCACCAGCAGTCTCTTGGAGAACAAGTCCAAGGTCGACGATATCCAGACGATTTTCCAGTATTTTGCCAAGGATCTGGGCCACATCAACAAAATCTATGCCCGTACAAGAGGAATGATTTTGCTCGAGAAAATGAAGCCCTTGGAGCAGGGAATAGTACAGGCGCCCGAGCTCAATACCCCCTATGAACGTGGAACCAATGGAATCAACAGATTTAACAACGAATTGATCAAACTGATCAAGCAGGAACTCGAATTAATCGAGTCTCTCAGGATAGATCCGACCGGATTGGTGAATCCCATCATAGAAAGGACCATCAGTGAGTTGTACGACCAGCATATTTTCAACCATTTCAACCATTTATTCTCCAGCTCGGCTTCCATCATTGGTAATGATATCTTGATGTTGGAAGTGACAGAAAATTTGATTCATTTCCAGCAATTTCTCGTTAATTTCGGGCTCGAGCACAAGCAATTCAACAACAATGTCCTGTTGTACATCACCAAGAACTCCATCATCTTCAAGGAGTACTTCAAGTTGATCGAGAACAAATTTCAGGGTGTACGCAATTTGAACGACACGGTAATTCCCCAAATCACGGTGGATGTCATCTCCCGAATCAGAAAGATCAGCGAGTTCCCCAAGGCATTGTTGAGGTTGATTGAAAGCTACAAATTGGGCGACTGGTTAAGCATCAAACCTCCCGTGAAGTTTGTCACGGTATACACTTCAGTGATTCCCAATACTTCCAACGACGAGAGCCCTGAATACTTGTTGAGTTCTTTCCTATCCGACACCTTAGACAGCTTAATGATCAACATCGAGATCGGATTAAAGAGCACAGAACCTGCAGTGAAGAAATCTACCCAAGGGTTTTATCTCGTGAAAAATTTGATTATGATCGAGACCATCATCAACCGGTCATCTACATTGTTTGAGAGTCTCGGCAGCTTGGGAGTGGAGAGATTGACCAAGTTAAAGAACAGGTTCCTCAAGATCTTCTTGGACGACTGGAATTATGCATCCTACATTATTATTCGGGACATGACCAGCATAGCCACCAGCAATGCGCATTCCGGCAATTTGACGGGGGCCCTGGGAGGCCATTTGACCAACAAGGAAAGAGAATTGATCAAGGAATTATTCAAGAACTTCAATGAGTCGTTTGAGGAAGCCATTCGAAATTACGAAAAATACAGCATCACCGACCCCAATTTGCGGACATACTTGGGCAACGAGATCAAGAAGCTCATTATCAACGCCTACTTCAAATTGTACGACAAGTACGGCAACAGCGACTTTACCAAGAATAGACCAAAGTACATAAAATATGACAAACAGCTGTTTGAAAGATTATTGAACGACAAGTTGTGAGAGAACCCAAGGGAAATATGGGCCCACGTCACAAGTGGGCACATTAGTGGGGCAACTGTGCTCGGAAGCCAAAGAAAGGCGCAAACTGCCCAAAACGGTACGAACCCACGCAATTGTGCCAAATAGTACCAACTAGTGCCAAATATTGGCAGAAATCAAGGCAACTAATGCCTGGACCCAAAGAAATTTTCCACCTATGAGCACTCCAGGGATCGAAAAAGCCAGCAAATATCGCGTAGGCAAACGGGGCTCCGCCCCAAACGCCGCAGATCTTGTGGCCTGAATTTGCGGATTCCTGTGGTGTGGCAATATACCACATAAAACAATATTCACCTTCACTATTGGAGGATATGGGGCTTGGAAAAAAGCCGTTTGTTGGCGATTCCAGGTGCATGAACCATGAAACATGGCATGGATGCGGAGCGAACCGTCAATGGCCGACGGGTTTGTGTCTCGGAGGAGGAAATGAGGGTGCAGGTTGCAGTGGAATAGGTGGCATCACCTGATCAGGTGACCTGGTTTGACATGAAAAGGGGATCGGAAGATTGACAGTTCCGAGAGGTTAGCCGGGATGTGTGCAGGCCGGGCTTAAGTCCGGGGAGACAGAGGGAGAGATCAGCCTAATCGGGCGGATACGAGCAGGGATGAGGCCATCCTGGAAGAAAAAAAAAGTGGGAATTGACGTGGTTTCAGGAAAGGAATGTGGTTCATGGAAAGGAACGTGGTTCGTTGAAATGAGCGTTAGTTCATGAAAATGAGCCGTGGTTCCTGGAAATTCCCATGTTTCTGTGAGGTTTCGGTGACTTTAGGTGACATCTGATTTCCATGACGTTTCTTTCTGGTTCTCTGTTATTATCTGCCAGGAATTGACGCATCTAACACGCCTAACGCCTGTAAACACTTCCGATGAATCCGCACAACGGTGGCCTGGCTCAGATTGCAGATTGAAGGCGCAGGCTGAGCAAGCTGCAGCTCGATATCCATGTTAATCCGATGAAACGCCGAAATGCGTGGCACACACTGGAATTGCGGCGATTGGGTCACACCCAGGGATGGGCGGTGATCCGCGCAGCCTGGGCCGGTGGATTCAAATGAAATGGCCCCAGTGAGAAACAATAGCATGCAGAAAAATAGGCGATTCATGTAGATGCTTTCCCAAAGGGGAATGGATGCGGATGACACCAGGAAATCTGCGGTGTCAGCGCGAGGTGCAGGAAGGTGCATTTAGCTGCAGCAAGCTGCAGCTAAATGCTGTGATGTGCAGAGGCCAACCACACAGTAGCGCCAGGCTTAGCCGGTGGTAGCGGCAATTTCATCTGGTTTTTGGCGGGAGGTGAGTGCCGAGACGGAGTGGAAGTTCGGGTTTGTTGAAAGGCCGCGGCAGACATGCGGAAAACGAACATCGACGGAAGAAACCGCAGATCGCACCCGTAAGCGACTGGGGCATTTCCGCGGAATTTCCCGCAACGGATGTGACGCAGCCAAGGCTAACCGAGGCAAGCGAGTCGTGCGTGCTCGGCACGTGAGCAGCCCAACCAGTATGGGCGCGGTATGGCGCTGAATGGGCGGATTGGCCGTTGGAAAACCACTCCCTAAAAGCCACTTCATGCCCCTGTTGAGCCTGTCTTATCCGGAACCCGTCCTAGCCTATTTAGCCCGCCCCAATAGCCGCAACCACCACCTCTGCCTGTGCCCGTTCACCTCCCACGTCAAGCCCTTGCGTGGTTGATGTAAAACGTCTTGGCATTCGGGGTTTGCCAGCGCATGCCGTGGGTGCATGGTGCATGGCGCACAGTAATTCCGCAGCAATTCCGTTGCCACCGCAGGCACCGAAGGTTTGGTTTCCATGTGTCAATGGGGCAAGAACCAGAACACAGAACAACAGTGTGGTTGGAGGATGTGGGGGTGCAGAATGAGGTGGTAACAATGCCACTGTGGGTGCGGCGCCCCCACAAAACGTGGCAGCCTTGGCATCAACCTTGTCCCATCAGTAATCCTCCTTATTGTGTCTATACTACAACGCCGTCATGATTAATAAGCTCGTTTCAGGTCCCGTTGGTCCTGCACACATGCGACCGCGACATGGGCCGCCTGTGGGCACCATGCACCATGCGCCATGCACCATGCACCTCTCGATCATTTTGACTTGACATTTGCTTAATTGCAGGGATTTGCAGGTTAGAAGGGGAATAACGAGACGGAGCTCTGGCTCCGGCGATAGCGCCGCTAACGCCGCGTGGGGAGATGAGCAGTGTCGGAAGCGAATCGTGCGGTGGAGCCGGTGACGTCGACAAGAAGAACGTCTTGGGATGGAAGTGTCAGCGGTGTCCGCATGGATGTGTGGTTTGTGTCGGACCCCACCACCACCGCAGATACAACGGTGTCATGTTGCTTCCGGCCACGAGCCCGGGCCGCATTGACACCCCGCGCTATCCGGACAGGCCATCACCGGAATGTTTGAATCATTCCCGCTGCATCGAAAACTGGCACCTGCCCCAGACAGCGAGGCCGCTGCAGACAGTGCAGCTGCGCTGCTGCGGCTCGTACTACAACTGTCGCTATCTGTAATATGCAACTCACTGTAATGTGGCAGGCCTGGACTGTTTCTCAACTGTATCTTTCCTGTGTTTGTCTGCTGTCTAGACCCTTGTGTCTGTGTCTGTGTCTGTGTCTGCTCTGTCTAGGCCTTCTGTCTGTCTGGCCCATGTGGTTCTGCGCATTTGTCTCCACAATATGTCCGACAAAAGGAATGTTTATTCCCGATTAGACGCCCGACCCTGCACTCCAATTCCCCTACAGGGCTTAATAGCTTATTTTCCTTACATCAGTAGTGATGGTTACATGTTATGTTGCCAGTGTTAGTCCCACATTTCTTGGTACCGGGTTTGTCAAATGACAAGATTATTTTTAACGCAATGATGTAGCTGTGTGCAGGGGCGTCCCACTACGAGCGTACCGAGTGTCAATCTGCAAAAGGTCGATCACAACGAGTGGAAGGACGATTGCGTAGTTTTGGATCTCTCCAGACACGAAATGCAGTGTACACTATGAGCAGCTCGCTTCTGTGTAGACTATCCCGCGGTGAGAGGTCCTGGGGCCCCACCCAAAGGCCCCAGACCACTCCCTAGCCCTAGTTTTTCTTAACCACCTATACTGCAAAACCAAAAAAACGCCTCCCCCCTCTTAAGCAAACAACTCAAAAAATAAAACCGGGTTAAAATAAAAATGCACTATTGTGGGTATTTTTTAGTAATCGGGGAATCAACATGATCAAACATATCATCTTCCACTTGAATAATTTTCTAAAAACGGATGTGCCTAGATTATCACTGAATCTCCAAACCGACCCTGATATAAAACCACCGCAATTCCTCATTTTTTCTACTTCTTGCTTCCTTCTCATCAAGCAATGTCTACCATGTCCAACGGAAACAAGATCAACTTGCCCCCCATCTCCGACATTTTGCTCAACCACTCTCTGGCCCCTGCTCCTCATGCCGTAGTAGGCGTGCCCACGGCAAGCTCCAGCGCTTTGGCCCCTTCCCGTTCCTCGCAACAATCCCTTCCTGTGTTGCCTCCTCTTTCGCGCCAAAATACCCATCTTCCTCTGCCCTTGCCCCAATCCCAAGTGGCAGCCCAGCCCTACAAATACTACGACTACTACTACGGCTCCGGTCCTCAGGTCGCCTACCCTCAACCCTACTATTCTGCTCCTTACGGAGCAGGTCAGTACTATCCTCCCCCCTACGGCGCCAGACCAGGTCCTCAGCCCGTGCCGTTCCCTGGGAGTCAACCCCAATCCTTCAGCTCGTCCTCGTCCTCGGCAGGAGCCCACATGATGGCCCGGTCGCCGCTCTCGCACAACGCCTCGCCCGTGTACTCCAACGACACCACGCCTCCTCCGCTCACGTTGAGACACTCGTACAAGGACAACAGTGCGGGCAAGAGCTCGAACCCCGGCGAAGAAGATGGCGAGGACGAAGACTCGTCCCGTTCGGACTCGGACTCGTCGCCCAGCAATACCCTTCTCCGGGGCAACTCCAAGCGCAAGACCAGAAACAACTTGCCCAAGGAGACCACCTACATTCTTCTCAAGTGGCTCAACGACCACTTGAACCACCCATACCCCAACTCGTTCGAGAAGAACCAATTGATGATCTCCACCGGGTTGAACCAGCAGCAGTTGAGCAACTGGTTCATCAACGCCAGAAGACGCAAGATCAAGAGCTTGAAGGAGCAAAGACGGTTGAATCTCGTATGACGGAATGGCGCATTTTAGTTCTCTATTAATATTATTATTGGTTAATTGGGTGGTTTGGAAATAGTATGGAATATGATAAACTTTACGCTGAGTGTAGAACATGAAACATTGGTAGAATGAAATTATGCGAGGATAGAATTTTCAGACAAACAATAATGGGAGTATATACTACCTAGCCGTACTATTAGTCTACACTCTATTTGTTAGAGTCACCATCTCTATCTGTGCCGAACATTGACTGCGCCATGCACCATGTACCCAATCGCAGCCCACCCGCACCTTACGCACCTTACGCAACTGATGCAATTTACGCTGACTCCAATCTCCGTTTACGTGGCCAACCTTATGTACGCAGCGGCTCTCTATATCTCGCCACACGCAACTCCCGATCCACCAAGCCGCTACCGGCGGCGCAGCATGGGTCCATTGTCGTGGTCAGTACGGCGGAGATCACCACGTTCCCTGGCAGCGGCCGTCTCAGATCTGGGATTCAAATTGTTCGTATATGTAATCTGTAACCTAACAAGACAGAACCTGCAAAGCACATGCGTCAAAATGTCAAGTCATGCACGCAGCGCCCACGACCCCATAAGGATCTATCACCGATAGATAAGTTTTGCGAGAGGCACAGCCCTGACCAACGCACTTCCGCATTGGGAAGGACAGGTTTCCCCACTTGGCGGGTGTGGACCCAGTGACAGCCCGTGCCGGCACTCCAACCTCCAAACTCCAATAAACCCATACTTCAATACACTCCATGACACTATACACTTTGGTAACTCACTGGACGTGATCCCTGCACTCGCAGCAGCCTCTGTTTCATGCCAGTGCCACTATGTGTTAACGCAGATGGCGCCAACAACAACCTATTCCCTATTCCGTGCTGGCGCACCAAGCGCACGCAGCGACTACAGACGCATGTGCGCACCACGCACCACGCACCATGCACCACTGCAAGTGATGCCCCAGAGGTATATTGCGCCAGTTCTTCTACAATACCGTTCCATGTGCTGTGGTTCCACTACATCACGACATTTGGCCCAGACAATTCTGCCAGCACAACTGCACCAGCATCGTCTTGCCCCACTTCGACCCCACCCCCTCCCACTGCTTCCGCCGCGCCGATGGAGGCGTTGGCCTTGAAACTCTCGTATTCTAACGTCTTGGATCCCCTAGCCAAGACACGCCCTGTCATTTTTTCGGCTGGGCTGACAAAGGGTCTTATAGAAACGGTTTACTGCTTAGCAACCCGCAAACTGCTCGAAGTTGCGGCGCATCTAACCTGCAAACTAGGGGCGGCGCCGGCCTGCATGCGGGCCGAAGAAGGTGCAATAGACCAGTTAGGGGTTTTGTTTGTTTGACAGTTTGAAAACTGCTGCAGCGCACGCCCTGCACCTGTAACATGCACACACCAAGCTGCATCGCTTGCTTTGGAGAACAAGAACAGTTCACAGTGAGGAACTTCCAATTGGCGTTGTAGATGACTCCTACACTTCTTCTCTTACCATCCTCTTTCCTCAATGGCGATATCTCCGGATCCAGTCCAGCCCCCGGTACAGGCCCTGTATGTGCCTGAACTCGGCGACATTCGATCTGGCCTCGCCGAACTATGACACAAAAAAATAGATTTCATCACCGGGGGCGCGTCCACCACGGTTGCTGGTTTTGTGCACGCCGCGACGTTGGCCTTGCCTAATCGATCTAGCGCATAGTTAGCGGTCACACATGCATGCATGTTACAAGATGGACAGGGACTTGATCTGTCTCGACATAAGGGATAATGCAGAGGCGTTCTATTGTGTGGCTCCAGACGGACCGTTTCACCTGGGCCAAGGAAGGGGCACTGACGAGAACAAGTACCACAACACAAGGCGACCCTCCAGACAAGGGTCTTGCCTGTTGCACCGCCCCGTTTAAGGTTTACAGCTGGAGCATCGTGCTAGCTGCAGTCGCCGCCAATGCCAAAGCCAATCTGCGCCGCCTGCGCAGGCATGCATGCATGAGGAATGCCTGCAGCGACGTCAGCAGGAAAATAGCCACAGAAACGAGACTTCATTGTTCTGCCCTGGAGGAGGCAGCGCTAACACCGCGGGTTTAGGCGGTGATACTCCGGCGGACCAGTCTTAAATGGTGCGTGCGTGCGCGCACCATCCACCTAGACATTACTGCCTCTTGCCCTGGCCCGGCCAGGGCCGTTACTCCGGGACCAGAGTCTTCGTCCCGCTAGTTTGACCTCCTAGCACCAAACCTAATCTAGGTGGCTTGGACAGGAATTAATCATGTCAACCTCTCCATGTGAAGCAGTTGTATGCGCTCTATGCGCACTATATGCACTATACACCGAAACCAGGCACCTCCCCAACCAACTGGCGCCAGCTGCGTCTGGCGCTCCCAACACCGCCTGACAATTTCGGTGGAGTTTGACGTACCCGCGTTAACATCCCGAAATCCATTATATCCGAAGTCTCGAGATTGAGCCTTGTTTGCACTGACGACATTTAGTGCGGCGGGTCTGGCCCTCGCCCCAGCAAAAGCTTATGTCTGCATGACGTGGTGACAGCTCGTAAACTTTAATTCAGATGCAGCTTGCCTTAATTGATATTTCCAGCATATTATGAGTCTGCGGGGAAGGTTGACCGAATTATGTGTTGGGATAATACTACGCCACCTTGCAATTTGTCTGCCCCACTACCACAGTGCAACTGTCATTAGCTGCATTCTCACTAACACGATTACTAAACTGGACCAGGGCTCGTGGCTGGGAGTGCCGGCCAAAGCTAATTTTTCGAGGTTTACAGGTTAGCTCCATGTCAAAGCCAGATCCTTCTCCCTGGCCCCTGTGCACTCCGCCCCTGTCACATCAGGACGGCACCAAAGGTGCCCCACGCTCCCCCACGACCTCCCCCACACATTACAAACATCTCTCTATAAACTGCAATACTCTGAAATCCTCTACAATATCTACATTACTCTATATCCGTCTCCCTCGTGACTTCTATGCTCTTCCCTCCTGTGCATTGCCTTAGTCCATATTTCATTTCTTCATTTTCCCTCCGTTACATTTTCTCTTCCTTTCTGTTGCATTTTCATTTCCTTTTCTTTCCGTTCTGTTGCATTTCTAACTTCCTCTTTTGAATTTCTCTCTTTCTGTTTCTGTTTCCGTCTGCTCCTAACGGCATCCCTGTCTGCCCCCACGGTTTTTGACCTTGGCAATCACCATGCCGTCCTAATTAGCCGGCTTTGTGTCGCTTCCACTTAGTGCCGGACTTTGCTCTATTGATGGGATTTTTCATTAAGCTGTTGAATTTTTCATTTTCAATGTCTATTGTCGGTTTCTACAGAAGTATTATTTATTATTCGGAGAACGGCAACCAAGGTCCTCGGAACGTTTTTGCAGTTTTTGACTCGACGGATTTTTCACGATGATGTCATCTCGGCGAACCATCCGTTTGTAGCACCTGTTCCGGGAGAAATGCCACGGCACAGAAACGGAGGTACCCAGGAATCCTGTAGAATTCAGAGCGAGAGACAGATATGAAATGCAGAGACAGAAACAAAAACAGATATGCAATGCAGAGACAGCAACATAAATGAAATGCCGAGGCATAAATACAGAAACTGGAAATGCAGAAACCGCAGTGACAGAATTTGAAATTGCCGTTCGCTTCACGGGAATTAGGGTTGACACCTCGGCAACTTCCACCAATGCGGTGATTTGCGTTCTCAACATTTTCCTCCTCTTCTCAAACCGGTATCTCTCTGTCTCTCTCTCTCTCTCTCACTAAAATCACTAAAATCACATCTTCCCCGGTCCGATAGCACCATAACCGACGATCGTGATCGTGCCATTGGGGCATATCCGTTATTACATAATTTTCTGGCATGTCGTGCATTGCAGGGTCTATGGCAAATCTTCACTGCTGCATCGTAGATCTTGACCGAGCTGCCATTAGCAATTCATTACAAATAGACTATGGGCAGGAGATTGGCCTGGGATGGACAGAAACCAGAATCTACGGGATTCTGCTGATTTTGGTACAACTAGCTGGCTAGTTGGATTTTTTGGCGATGTTGCTGTCATAAGCCTGTCAATAATTTAAGGTTTACCTGGAGCAACTTGGTTTCCCATTCCGGCACTTCTGCTATTTAGCCGGATCAGGATAGACAGAGAGTTCGGACAGGTTCAGTGACTGAACTAAACCCGTCTTCAATACTGTGGAAATGCTAGAGAGAAATGCAATAGAGACAATGGAAATGAATGAGAAATGAATGAGAAATCAATTGGAATGCAATGAGAATTCCAATTCAATGAGTCATTTCTTCCAATAGATTCCATTTGAACTGTCGTCTATGGCAGCACATCGGTCCATCCCTTGCAAGTGGCACAGATCGCTTCTAGGCGTTGGTTTGATCGCATACTTCTCAGTCCATAATTGATACTGGATGGGGAAGAAATCCCATTCTGTGAGGTACCAAACCTTATACTATGTATCGCCTCAAAGGTAAGTCCATCGGAATCGAAGCTCTGGGGCAGTGAGGGCTCGGACTTAGCCAGCAATAGCGTAGAAAGCCAAGATATGGCGGTGAAGTGGAAAACAGGGTTTCTCGTTTTAAAATTGCCAGACAAAAGGGGAACTAAATTCACCGGAGGGCGAAAGTGGCTTCAATCGATACTCAGCCCGTTCATATTGTTTCTCATTGACAACCGGGGCCAGGTCATTGCAGGTAGTTATTTTCCAATTAGCTGGTTTCTCTCACTGAAATGACATTAAAAACTTTTACTGGTGAAATAATCCGTTTTTGGTGCCAGTATCTGAGGAAACTCCAAAATAATGACCCCTACCGTATCTCTGTCAATTATCGACCATCGTTGTCCATTTCTATTAGCCTTCATCTAGTTTGATATCAGTTTCCGCTCTTCTATGGATATCTCCACAAACAGAAATTTCCCTGGCTAAGTTAAGGTTTCACTATCAAAGGCAAAATCGAAATCCGCGCTATCTGGGCCCTGGCGGATGAAGACTGCCTTGTTTCGGAGACAAGGAAGGCAATTTTTTAGGATCACAACAGTTTCCAATTTTCAGAACAGGTTCTAGAGGTTCACTCTTGTGGAGATAATCTCACCAGAACAAACTTAAACCCCAGTACAAACACACCAAAGACCTAGCCAAAAGCCCAGGAACCTTGCCCAATACTCAAAAAGCAATGCACATAGGGCAAATCCGCACTACAGGGTTTGCAAGACTGGGTTACATCGATTAAAATCAACCATCTGGGCCTAACCAGCAAATTTTGCGAAGCAAAATACCACAGAGGCCTGCAAGAACAGGACATCAAAGCATTTCACGGTGTTCCGGCCCCGGAACCCAGGGAAACCTTTCTTATGTGGCTACACTGTACTATGTACCCAATTACAGAGAACCCGTACGTACCTGCCCTGCGCATAATAAGTGTCTGTGGCCCTCCCAAGTCCACTGTCTGGCTCCCAAATACGCTTTGAGGGGAAACAATAACAATAGCCTTCAACTGTCGAATTTGAGTGGAGATTAATTATATCATTTGGGCAATTGGTGGACTATTTTTCGTAATTGAAGCGGTGATATTTTCTTTTTCAAATGTGGCAAGGTGTTTGCTCAAGGGAAGAACCCGGTTATGGCCGGCTTTGGAGCTTCAGGCGCAGCCCCACATGCAGCTCTGCATGTCGGGACCGGGCCCCGGCATGCAGTGCCGGTTTTCCGGAGTCTCTGACCTCCATCTACAACAGTCTAATTACACGCACCCATATTTTTTCCCCAAAGCCTAGACTAAAATCGAACGTAACCGAGAATAATGGCCCTTGTAATATTCATGATATCATGATATCAGAAATGGCTGACTCCCACATCTCACCAGATTTTGCCGGGGATGATTGCTTTGTCTTTGCTGGAAAATCCTTCCCAATAGCACCCTCTGCGCCGAGGATGCACCTCCGTGTAGGCAGTAGCGAGGGTGTTGGGGAAGAGAATGAGGAAGAGGAACAATGCTGGAGGCTTGGAAGAACAATTGGAAAGTAATTCGGTGTGGGTTTGAAGGCGGGAGGTGAAGGTGGTGTCGGAGATTAGACATGAAGTGGGAGATCTAGACGTATCTGCGAGAAGTAGAGAGGCTAAAGGAGAATTAAGAGAGAATTGTAGAGGGGATTTTCTAAGTGGGATTCTACAGGCGAATGATCGGGAGAGTGGGATTCTTTGTGGAGATGAATTTTATTAGGCTTCCAAGAGAGGCGTGTGCAGAGGCGTTCTATAGGGGAAGTGAAATTTTGAGGAAGTGAAATTTTGAGGAAGTGAAATTTAGAGGTGTGTGATACTTGGCGTTGAGATAGGATCCGAGAGGTTTTAGGTTCTGCTCCTGCTTGGCATTTTAAGAGAGTTCTATGAGGCATCCACGGCATTCTATGGGAACTATTAGTGTTCTCGTAGAATTGCCAGAGAGTTCCATGTGGTATCCTATTGAGATTCGATAAAGTTCTCGTAGAGTTCTCCGAAGTTTCTATAGTGTTTTGTGGATTTTCTTAAAATTCTCGTAGAGTTCTGTGGATTCTATTACGATAATTTGAGGCGTTCTCGTGGATTTGGCACTCTCACAGATCTATGTGGCATTCTTTTGCCTCCTATTTGGAATTCTTCCTATCATTAGTTCTAGTTCCATTCCATGTGGCATTGTTGGCATTCTTCGTTACCCAAAGGCAATTTGTAGTTGGAGGTTATGACGTAGGCTCCGAAACAGAGGCGTCTGATGAGAAGGGATTTACGGCAGGGGCTAGTGTGAATGATGTTGTGAGGTATTGAGGATATTTGATAGATCCGTAGAGAGAGTAGGGTGGGTTTTGAGAATGATAGTGGTTAATACAGAAGCGAGTGATAGAGTATGATGGCTAATAATTATTGTTAGACTGTTATCTGAAAAAGAGGGTAAACATAATGGGGCTGGTTATCTGTTAAGCAAATCCGATGAAGCAGATTATTATATGTGCTAATCTATTATGACGCTAATAATCATGAAGCTAGGCATGTTGAGGTGAATCGGAAAAGGGAGTGGCTACTGATTGTTTCGAAATATCATATTACCAATTGAAGCTAATCATGGTCTAGTCCTTATGAGGTTATCGTTATAGATCGTTGTGTTATCAATATGAATCGATCTGACGTTATCACGAATGATTCTGATGTTATCTTATGAATGATTCTGAAGTTTTCATTATGAATCTTTGTGAAGTTATCATTATGAATCATTGTAAAGTTATCATTATGATCATTCTGATATTATCATAAGAATCATTCTGAAGATATCATTATGAATCTTTGTGAAGTTATCATCCTGAATCATTCTGACATTATTATATGAATCATTCAGAAGATATCATTAGAAGATCGTTAGATGGTATGATTAGCTAGTATGATAGTTTGATATGGTATCACACCCTTGATAAAATATATTAGGAGCACAGAGGGTATTAGGCCTTGAAAACATCAAGATGTAATCAAGACCAGAGGACACAGAAAAGTGGCCCTTTCCCTAAAGGCAACAGTTTAGGTATCTATTAGAGTCTGGCATTTCCTAGAGATATAACTAGAGACAGTACTAGAGACGTTGCTAGAGATGCTACTGAGACGTTGCTAGAATATTTTACGTAAATAGGCACTCCTTCTAGCATTCTAGCTTTCTTTCTCGTCTTCTTGTCATTATATATGTCATATCAAGCACATCCGTCCATTTCTGACTCATGTATCACTTTTGACCCTTCTTTCTTTTATGACCCTTGCATCATTTCAACCACATTCTATCATTTATGACCCCTTTTCTTCCCTTTCCCGGAAACTAGAACAAACTCTCACTTGACATAACAAGCATAACTCTATCATACGAATCTAACTCATATTCCCACATTCCTCCCTTAGATCACTTCCTCTTTCTCAATCACCTTCTCCACTCACTCCTTTTGCAACACTTTCTTTCCATGAAAACATCACCATTTTACCCATTTTACTGCAAAAAAAAAGCTCAAATACCACTAATCAACCTCCCTAAACCAGTTCCCGCTCTCAAATTCACCATATGACCCCTTATAAGGCCCCTAAACCATCCCTTTCCTTCCCGTACCCGCTTTTTCCTGACACGCACGCCCTCGTCTAGAAGCCAAAACAAATACACAAATCGCTAGATCACCATCTCCAAATCACCACCAATAGACCCCTACAGCATTCTGGAGACCGCTGTATCGTCCCCATCCTCATTTTCCCCGTATTTCTGGCCATTTCCCGCCGTTTTTGGCCTCAGAATCGCCCAATTTATCGCTCAACTCTTCCAAAGCTTCCTTTACCCCATATCCCATACTCGCCATGGTTTCGCTGTCGGAAGCCCTTGTGGCCGTGCTGGAGGTGATTCTCAACTCCATTGACGACTTGAACAAGGTCGAATACAACAAAAAGGGCCGCAAGTACCGCTTTGTCAACAACACCTTCCAACGCATTCGTGAAGAGGACAAGCACCTCATTATCTACCCCGAAAACCTCGATTTCAACCTTTCTCTCATCTCCTCCTACTTCATCCTCTACAACATCAATGGCGGCGACATTTTGGCCAAATATCCCGACTTCTGTCTTGCCATAATGGGAGTGGCACAACAGTTGGAAAGAAACTGCTGGTACGAGGAGGAAAACTCCTCGGTGATCCACTACAAGAACTCCAAATTCGATCCGATGCCGGCCAAGGCCATGGCCTTGGATTATGCCACGGTTCAACACACAATTGAAGACCGTCACATTTCCATGGGACTCAATTTGATGATATGTGCCAAATTGAATTTTCTTCACACCGATCACCACATTGGAACCAAGCTTGAAGGCTATTATATGAAGCATTTCATCAACGAATACTTCGGAGCAGACGCCTTGGTGTCTCCTGACGTGCTTGTTGCTCTCAAGAGTTTCGTTCATTGGGGAAATATCAAGGGCATTCTCTATAAATTGGAAGTTCCCGACATCAAAACCCTGCCCGAACTTGAAAAGAACTTTGCCCAGTTCCCCGACCCCATGCAGGAGTTGAAGCTCAGTGTCTACGACCGCTATCCCAGCGGAACCTCCAAGTACTCGTTGATCCGCAAGTCGATTGATATTCTCGGAGACTGGAAATATTCCAAATTGGTGCCATATCCGCTGTTTGTGCAAGAAACCAATGTTCCAGCACAAAACACACTGTCTCCAGTCCCTGATGATGTCGTGGACACCGCGTTGGCATCGCCATTGTTGGCCACAAACACTGCTACACCTGCATCCGATTACGATTTGAACTGGCTCTACGAATTGTGCCATAACATCGAGAAAAATCCCATCCGGTACCATTTGCGTTCGACTACAAAGTCACTCTGTCAGGATCCCGTGAATCTCCAGGAAGTACTGGCCAAATACAGCCGCAACATTAAGTGTCTTCTCACATTGATTTCGCTCATTATCAATGTGTTCAAGGATACTGGAAGCGAGTTCCTTCTCCAGAATTCCAAGATTCCCAAGCTTACAGATGATTTGATCCAGAAAAACCAGGCGTACTACACTAAGCTCGTGAAAATTCTGGAAGCCATCGAAAGTTACGAGGAAAAGAACTGGGAATTCGACGATATCGTGTTGCGGCTCAACAACAGCGACACTGCCAACAACCAGTCGTTTTTCGACGCGGTGATGGCCATGCGCGAGAAGTACATTGACGATTACGAGTGAGATGGATAGATGGGATAATGAGAAGAGAGAATAGACAGTTGAGATATGAATAGAGCTGAACAAGAAGAGAGATGTGACGATGAAGGCTCAGATTTGAATAGAGAGGTCATATGGAAAGGCTGAGATATGAATAGAGATGTCATATTGAAGATGCGAAGATAGATGTGACAATGAAAGCTATGATATGAGAGCTGAGAGAATGATGGACGATTCAGATATAAATAGAGAGTGAAAATGAAGGTCTGAGATATGAGAGAGATGTGATGAAGTTCAGACATGAAAGGAGATGTCATACGGAAGAGCTGAGATATGAAGAGAGATGTCATAAGGAAGAACTGAGAGTTGAAGAGAGAGTGACTATGAAGGAATGAAATACAGCTTGGATTTGAATAGAGATAGTTTAAAAACAATATAATAGACTGAGTATGAAGAGATATCAGAAGAGTGACTGTGATATCAATAGAATGACTGTGAAGAGATATCAATAGAATGACTATGGAGAGATATCCATAGAGTGACTATGCAGAGATATCTATAGAATAACTGTGAAGCCTTTGTGCAGACCTGAAATTATCAAAGATTATGCGACTATCAACCTGTCCACTATGCGAAACAGATTGCTCATATCTCTTGACTCTCCACTTCAAACCACTTCAAACCACCCATACCACTCATACCACTCCAAGAAAATCCATACTTCATACTCTGTCGCACCTACCGCTAGTTCTAGTACTTCCAAATAAACTCCTCGTATTCCAATGGTTCATGGGTGAATCTGGGGTACCCGGGGCTCGTAACCAGGGAATTCCCCGGGCCACATAACCTGCAAATATCCCATTGCGGCCCACCCAGATTGCATCATCCTTGGGCGTGCTCCACCCCACTGGGCCTCATAAGCGCGGCAGCATCTGCACAAGGGACCTGCGGCACCTCCAATCTCTGTAGCTGTAGCTAGATCTTATCCAAGACCCAGTAGCCGGTTCCCGTTCCCGTTCCGGACACACGGCACACCCGCATGCGACAGGCCCGACTGGTGCATGGTGCAGCAACGAGGCTTTGGTCCTCCGTACCTCAAATGCCTGCACGCTGCACCAACCCGTGAGCAAGCTTCATCGCACAGGTGCATAGCAACAATCCGGCAATAGGGTTTGGCAGCTTATTACGACACATACGAGGGGGCATACGAACAGCCTCGATCTGTCACATCTGCAGCTGTCACCTCCCCTGGGTCCGGTCCAGACTCTGCAGCCACCGCCCCTCCTTCACGCCATTTTCGCCGAACCCCTCGGCCCCATATCGTGCCACTGCCCGAACTGTGTTCCTGCACCACGCCAGCCATGCATGCGACCTGCTGCACCACCCGCAATCCATGCACCGGGGCTGCAACCAACGCATATAAAGCCCGGACCATCCCCCACTTCGGCTCCAGCCAAAAAAATAGATGTTTGACAGATTTCTCTCCCGCAACAAGAACCTGTCTCCCCAGATCCTCGCTTCCTCCCCGTCGCCGCAATCGCCATGCAGTGACAAGTTGGAGAAGGATATTGGTCTGGTGTACCACAAGAGTTCGTTCGAAGACTCGTCTTCTGACGAAGATTTGGTGGATTTAGACGGAAATGATGTCATTCTTCGTGAAAAAATGAAGCTTATCAACAACGCCATCGACGAGATTGGTTTCACCTGGTACCACGTCAAGCTCTTTTTCCTTAACGGCATGGGTTATGCCACCGACACCCAACTCACCTATCTCGAGAGTTCAGTGAGAACCTTCGTCAACTACCAGTTCGGATACCGGTTTGCTGTATCCAATGAGGCCTTTGCCGGAGGCATGATTGCCGGAGGGCTTTTCTGGGGGTTTTCTGCCGATTTGATCGGACGTCGTCTTGCCTTCAATTTGTCCATTTTCCTTCTGGCCCTTTTCACCATTCTCACTGGTGCCATGGGCACTTTTGCCACCTACTGCTTGTTCGTAGCGCTTCTGGCGTTTGCGGCCGGGGGAAACCTCGTGTTGGACACCTGTGTGTTCCTCGAATTCTTGCCCCATCGCTACCAGTGGCTTCTCACGTTTTTCGCCTTTTTCTGGGGCATTGGCCAGACCATTGCCGTGGCGTTAGCCTACGCCTTCTTGCCCAATAACTCGTGCTCTGGCTACGATGACTGTCCCTCCCACAAGAACAAGGGCTGGCGCTATGTGTTTTACGTCAATGGAGCCATTGTAATGGTGCTCGCGATTTTGCGAGTAACCGTGGTGAGACTCAAGGAAACACCAAAATTCTTGGTGGCGAACAATCGCGATGCCGAGGCCGTGGAAATCTTGCACGAGATCGCTGCCAAGTATAACCGCACGTGCTCGCTCACGTTGGACCAATTGGAGGCCTGTGGAACCATTACTTCCAACCAGGATTACCGCAAAAACTTGAATCTCGCAAGCACTTTCCGGCTCATGTTCAAGCATCTCCGGATCTTGTTTGCCAACCGCAAGGCCGTAAGGTCCACGGTGCTTCTCTTCATCTCCTGGCTCTTCCTCGGCATCGCCTACCCGTTGTACTCGTCGTTTTTGCCGGTTTATTTGGCCACTCGTGGAGCCAATATTTCAGCCGATACCACCTCAGGAGTCTACCGGGACAATTTGATTAGTAACGCCTGTTCCACCGGTGGCCCGGTAATTGCCGGGCTTCTCCTCTACTTTGTGCCCCGGTTGGGACGTAGGGGAGTGATGGCCATTGGAGGCCTCACATGCATGGCGTTCTTGTTCGGCTACACTGCCATCAAGACTCGGCCGCAAAACGTGGCGTTGTCGTCGCTCGTTTACGTTACACTTTACATCTACTACGGGGTGATCTACGCTTACACCCCTGAGGTGATGCCTTCGGTGGCTCGAGCCACGGGCAACGCCCTCTGCATTGTTTGCACCCGGATTGCCACGGCCATGGTGCCCATTATTGCGTGGTACAGTAACACCGCGTCGTCGGTACCCATCTGGATCTGTGGAGCGTTTGTTGGGGTGATCGGGGTGATTGCGCTTTTCTTCCCGTTCGAGCCCAGCAAGCACCGGGTGTTTTAGTTCTATATATGTAGTTTATACCGGCATTGAGATACGTAAGGCATTAAAATGAGAAAAGCGTAGAGGATGAGAGAGCGTTGAGAGAGCAAGTAGAGGGGGTAAGAGAACATTGGGAACCCCTTGAGGATTCAAAGAGCACGAAGAGATATCTTGAGGGTTGTTTCTGGGGGTTGTTGAATTTGCAGCCATGGATGTTCGGTGCATGATGCACCGTGCGCAACTCCGATACATGCGTTGACATATTTTATAAGTTTGATACTGATCGGGAGGGGGCGGGTTCGAGGAATGCTTCAAGGCAGTGTGCTGCTACTAGTTGTGTGGTGATAATAGTAGGAAGCGGGTTTTGATTCAGTCGCAAATAATTAAGTGGTGCATTTGCGTTTGAGATCTAGTTGCAGTTTCATGCCCAATCTCCAGAGTTTGCATTTTGGACATTATTGCAATAACATTTGTATTACTCATGGAGGGTGTTGAGGTGGTACAAGTACTGTAGCCCTTCTATAAGATATACTGGAGCTGATATTCTGGAGTTGTTGCAAAATGTGCAGTGACTGCAATATGGACATGTCGGCACTCGCATGGTCATTGACATATTTTCTAAAATATTAATTTATCACCCCAGGGGGATAAGTTGCCAATAAGCAGCTGTAGTCACTGCTACATACTCTACAGCTTCGTTGGTTACTGTTGCGTAAAACTGAGCTGTGCGCTGCGGGGTTAGCGGCTATTTTGAACGTGTTGCGACCCATTTTCTTCCCCGGATCTTTTTCATTTAGTTCGATAATTTCCTTCAATTAATCTTTCAAGTGCCCATCATTCGTGGACTTCTTGTCAAATATTCTCTTCCAAGTGACCCTTGTTAAAAATGGCTGTCGAGTACTGAAACTTTACAAAAGGCTTCTTCACAGACCTATGTGGCTAATCTTACAATTCAATCGACAATTTCACTGGCGATCTCGTAAGGGTTGGAAGCCATTTTCTTTTCAATTTGCTAATTGTGAAGGTTCGATATTCCTTTCATTAAGGAGGGGCTGAATAGATGCAATTCTGTGTCTCCCGAATTTAGTACGTCTCGGTTTGTAGTAATTCGGCAAGACTATGTGTTTGAACAGGAGAGCATGGAAGTTTATCGAGACAGCTTCAATCAGATTTTCTTACTACGGCAGTATCTTGCTTTCGATCTTCTTAACCCAATGTTAGGCAGGTTGAATAACCGGATTGGTTGCATTTGTGGATTTGCAGCACAATCGTTCCTGTGAACTTTATTTTAGGATGTGTGAAGAATGCTGTGGAAAGTAAATATCTTCTCATGATAGTAACATTTATACAATATTCAATACCGGGCAATATAGACTGAAGCATTTTTATCAATCAAAGAACTCTAATTTGTTTTGATATTCTACCCTTTCCCACAGTTTGACTATAATATATTCCTGTTACTGGTAACGTCGCGAACCATAAATCGCTATGTCTTGTACATAACCATTAATCCATTTTAATGCCAACCTATTTCTTATTGGGTAATAAACTCTAATCCCTAGACTATACCTCTACAGTTGCTATATTTTACTGCTGTGTATTGTCTGCTGTAACATCTATTGCTGCACCTTGTGCAACTCCGAATCGTGCATATTGCTAGACGTATTTTTTATAATTACTGTATTAATTCTGGTGGATATTGAATCCCTCTTCTTGAGGAACATTGTAATGTGCTTAATATCTCCAGCATCCACCAATATGTAGTTTCACCATCCTGGTGGACCCTGGAGAGAAATCCCCATGAAAAAGCTCCTCCTCACCTCACTTTGCATCCATTACCTTTACTGCGCTGCCTTAAGGCAGTACATTCTCACCGGGAAGAGCTCCTTGGGGAGCCCCTTCTGTATATCGCTGGCTATGAGCTTGAAGCCTGCCCTCGCAAACAATTCCCGGAACTTCTCGTCCGTACGTGTAACTGACAGGTCTGTTTCATCAAAGATATCTTCCACTGGAGCTATGTTCTCCTTCACGATCATTGTTCCAATTCCACCGCCAATCAACGCTTCTCTGCACCGGATCCAGAATGCCACCAACTCCTCGTCTGGCAACTGCCCCACACACCATTGACACCAAACCATCCAGTAATGGCCATTTTTCGCTCCAGCACTCCAATCTTGCATTCCAATGTCGTAGATTTCGCCCAATTTGCCTCTCCGAGCCACCTCCGCCAACTCGTGCTGCATCTGCTGCACAAACGGCTTCACGGGCTCGAGCAAATCACACACATCGCTCACTTTCCACAATAAATCACGAGTAATGCGTCCGATTCCGGCCCCCATATCAATGGTAAGTTTCTGGTGTTCTGGAGGACACACCATGCGGGTCTGGAGCTTACGCAAGAACGTCAGCGACCCCACGATGTCTGCTTTAGGCACCGAAGTCTGTTCTCCAAATCCTCCAAGAACACCGTTTACCGAGGCAGGAACAGAAGACCAGTAGGAAATGGCGTCATTGTAGTTGATGTTGGCATCGGCCACGTCATTGACATGGGCTCCGTCGCCCTGGACTGCAGATTTGACAGGCATAGAGGATATAATTGTGGTGTTCCGATGAGGTTACAATATATTGTAGAAAGTCACGTGACAAGTCAACTCGATTGCACGACAGGATCGTTTTGACGTTCCAACGTCCATTCTGGTTGCTTTAACGGGTCTGAACGCGGCAGATAACCACGTCCACCCATTTGTGACCTTTACTGCGTCCCTCCATCGCCTTGGAGACATTGTTAGGCTGGAATTCCGTTTCTGGCCCAGTATGGCGGCTGGAGCCGCCATTTCCGCCCCAGACTGCCGGAATTGGCACCACAGCCGCCCCCCACGGAGTTCCCGCACCCTGGCACCTGGCTGCTATGCCGCCAGCGGGCCCCAGCCACCGTCCAGACCCAATTCAGCATTCAGCGGAAACTGCCTCTTCTGTCACGTGACCTCGCGTCCCCTTTGGGAAGGACAATTTGCTCATCTAGCCATACTCAAAATGAAACTGGCCCCCCATGCTCCCTAGCCACTCCTCATGATCCTCATAGACGACGTCAAGTACTCGTGTATGGAGTGCATCCGCGGCCACCGGTCGCTGCTGTGCCGTCACCACACCAGGCCGCTTGTACAAGTCAGATCCAAGGGACGACCGAACATTCTTGCCAACGGCAATCCCAATCACAGGATTGCCGTGTTTGCAGAAGAAATCGCAGATTCTGCTCCTGACGACTCCTCAAGCCTGTCGGACTCGAGTTTGCTCAAAAACTCCAAGCCGAACTGCAAACAGTGTCCCTTAATCATCTTGAAGGCCTCACCCAAACAAGTGATTGATCTAGTCAGTGGCCAGATCGTGGGGCCCTACAATGAGAAGGAATCGGCTTGTTCCGATAGCAGGCCTCCGGCGCCAGTCATTCGAAGCGATAGCTTCATCAATACATCCACCTGTTGCACTCCTGCGGGAGTAGTCAAGCCGAGCATGAACCCGGTCAAATCGTGTGGTTGCTGCGTCAACAAGACCAGGAAAAACATCAGCTCCTCGACCATCTTGAAGAAGTACCTCTCCAATCACATGAAAAAGGATAAGATCAACTTGGCCCTCCAAAACTCGTCTCCTAACACTGTCCAGATCAAATCGTACCCCACGCCTCCTGTGATGCCCCAAACAACCACCATCAAGCCGGACCCGGCAATACAACTCTTCGACGTGGTTCCTGTGCCGTCCTGCTCCATTCCAGGCCTGTGTGCTTGCGATGATAACTGCAAATGTGACGGTTGTGTCATCCATGGCAATACCACGATTCCTATTCCAGAGGACGTCAACCGCTTGCTTTATCCCATGGAAAACGACCTCAACATGGAGTTCAGCACCTCCAATCTCGTTTTCAACAGTGTGTCTGGTTTTCCTCGGGTTCCAGTCCAATTAAAATCGCAGTCTCCTGCGTATGCCGATCCCTCCAGGGCTCCACCGGTGGAGTCAACGCCATTCCTTGCCGAGTTTCTAGCCAGACAGAACTCCACTACTGCCAACTCCGTTAGTTCTGACGAAAACGACTCGCCTTCGTCCAATGAATGCACTTGTCCTGATGATGGGTGCGATTGTACCAACTGTGTGACTCACGGAATCATCAACGGCTACAAACTTGACGAATTCTTCAATTCTCCCATCGACATGAAGATGATGTCGGCATTTATGAACGATAATGTCAAGGTTGGAGGGCTGCCTGGACGGATTGAGACCCCCAATTCAGAGGAGACGTATGTGTCGAATATTCCCAATGGCAATGGCCAACGGTACGAGCAAGTCCGTACCGGAGGGTGCTGTAAAAAGTAACTGTACATAGCGTAGAATCCATGATAATGGATAGTATATAATAGAAGGTTGGAATACAGGAAATTAGAATTTTTCAGTAAAGATGTTTGTGATATTAAAGTTTTGGCACAAGTAGAAGGTTCGGGAGTTTGCAACGCTTCTATTTGTCAATTTAGTTGATTCGTTGCGTAAATGAGTAAGATTAGATCTAATGAGAGAAGTTATTAAATATTAAGAATAATTAACAGAAACTATGGAGGTTGGCTGAAAAGGGGGTAAATTTGTGGTTTAATTAGAGAGAGGCGTATGATATTCATTTCCTTGATATTCCTGTCAATTTCTTTCTCTTCGTTCGCTTGGAATTAATTTATTCTACAGTGTTTCTTCGTTCTTCAAAATGTCAATGTTAGAAATTTGCAGTATAACATGTATCATTAAATTTCCGGAAAACATCGACATTGTACCCAATATTAGAGTTGTCTTATTCTTTTCTCTTAACCAATTACTATCAGATTTTCTTGGACTTCAGTTTATCCTCCATACATCCATTCTGTTGCATTTTCTCAAATAATTGACCACCACTTCTTCCTTCCCCAATTCCCAAATTTGGCTCATTTATACTCCAATTACTCCCCAAAATTTAGCTCCTTCCTCCAATTCCAAGCCATACTCCTTTCCCTTCCCTTTCTACCCTTCCCTGGCAGGTTTTGCCTTGTTCACCCAATCGGTTGCAAATTTCCGGCCCTGCGATTTTTCATCCTTCTACTTCCAAAAAAAACGGAAAAAAACACACAATCCACCCCCATAACTCGACTTACTACAATTTGTCCCTTTCCCCTCCCAAAAGTCTCCCCCACGTCCCCCTGTTGCCTGCCTCCAATTCCTCTCGGAGACTATAGCCACGGTCGTGCGCCGCCCAGGTTATGAAAAATTCAACGAACATCAACACATCCCAACACATTCGGTACGGGAATACATCCTTGTCTGTCCATCCTCATCGACTTTGGCCACCCTCATCATGGATCCACCAATCGATATCTCGTATTATCTTGGGGAGCAAGCCAAGGAGTCACTCTCCAATTTGGATGTACCTGTCAGCAACGGGCAGATTGTCAGTATCAACTTGACCGATGAGTTGCCCGACGACCCCAACGAGTTGATCAGTTTCTTGGAAGGTGAAAATTGTGCCAAGAAGTACTGGATCAGTATTTCGACGGCATACGTCCAACTTAACAAGCTCGAGGAGGCGATGACCATCATCAACCACGCATTGCAATTGGCCCAGTTCAGCGAGGACGAGAAAGTTTCCTTCCACTCATTCTTGGTGTGGTTGTACCTCAAGTTCATATCTATCGGCATCGACAAGGAAAACTACTTGGTCAAGGCCAACATTGAAATCAACCAGTTATCGCAACAGGAGGCCTCCAACAACACCTCCAACGTGTTATCCCAGGCATTACTATACCTTTTCAAAGACAGACAGGACAAGGCCTTGGACATCTTTGACAAGTTGCTCAGAATAGACCCAAACAACTGCTTCGCCTTGTTGGGAAAGGCCCAGATTGTGTTGTTCAAGACGAAAAACTACGCCAACGCATTGAAATTGTACCAGCAGGTGTTGGTTTTGAACCCATTGATGAAGCCCGACCCCAGAATTGGCATTGGATTGTGCTTCTACGGACTCAAGGATCACACCATGGCTTTGGAAGCGTGGAACAGAGCCTTGGACCTCGACCCCCACAACTTGAAAGTCAAAATATTGTTGAACTTGGCCAAATTCAACAGAACCTTCACCAAATCATTGAGTGATGACGAATTCCTCGACAGCTACAAGGCTTGCATCAATCAAGTGTCTTCCTTCTACAAGGAAGCTCCAAACGATTCAGTCATCCTTTTGACTTTGGTGTCCTTCTATTTCAGCAAAAGCCAATATGACACAGCTAAAAAATTGGTGGCAAAGATCGTTGAAAATTTGACTGGTCCGTTGGATTCAACCGACCCTATCAAATTCAACAATTTGACAAAGTTGACAAAGTTCCAATCAAATATCTTATCCCAATGTGCTTATTGGTTGGGAAGAGTCGAATTTGTTAATGGTGACTTTACTCAATCCTCTAAATACTTTCAAGAATCTATTAAACTCAACGACACCAACTTGCCTGCCAAGTTGGGACTTGGTTTGTCACAGAATAGCAGAGGCTCAGTGGAAGAGTCTATTATGACTTTTGAGTCCATCTTGAAGAGTAACGGAAAATGCTTAGAAGTCAATTATTCGTTGGGAATTTTATACTCCAAGCAGAAATCAAGAAGAAAGAAAGAACAAGCGATCGAGATCTTGGAAAGATATATCAAACTCTCGAATAACGTGTCTACCTCGGCTCCCAATCAGGAGGATTTAGATGATATTTCTTCAACGGAACCAGTTACATTGAATGCTTACTTGGTATTGAGCAAACTTTACGAAGGAAAGGATATTGGACAGTCCTTGGCTTACTTGTTCAAAGCAATTGAATCTAGAAAGAAGATTAATCAAGATATTCCTTTGGAAGTTTACAACAATATTGGTGTGTTCCAATTTATGAAACAAAACTACGACGAAGCTATTGACAACTTCGACTTGGCGTTGAAGTCGACTAATCAAGAATACAAAGATCAAGATGGTGATGTTAATGTTGATCTACCAGAAGATCTCAAGGTTACTCTTACCTTCAATTTGGCCAGAAGTAAAGAAATTTCCAATCAATCAGAATCCATTGAGATCTACGAGAAACTCCTCAACGAATGTCCCCACTATTTCTCAGCAAAGTTAAGAATATTATTCTTAGATTGTATCACAAATCAAAAGAGAACAAAGAAGGAAATCAAAGAAGAAATTGAGGCTCTTCTCGCATTGGATTCGTCCGATCTCGAGGTGAGAACCTTTTACGGATGGTTCGTAAAGAATTTCGGTAAGAAGTTGGGTTTGAAGCCAGATGCCGATACCAATCTTCAAAAGGACACTTTGCTTGACTACGATTCTCACGACTGTTATGCATTGATTTCACTTGCAAATATCTATTGTATTATGGCTAGAGATCTCAAGGCAGAGGATGCCAAAACTCAAGATGAAAAGAGAAAGAAATACTACATTAGAGCAATTGAATTGTTCACTAAGGTGTTGTCCATTGATCCTAAAGACGTATACGCAGCCCAGGGTTTGGCTATTGCATACATAGAAAACAAAGAGTCTAACAAAGGATTGGATATTTTGAGAAAAATTAGAGATTCGTTGAACGATATTTCTGTTTACTTGAATTTAGGACACGTTTTGGTGGACTTGAAACAATTTGGTAAAGCCATTGAAAATTACGAGCTTGCATCTTCTAGATTTACCGATGAGAAGGACTCAAAGATACATTCTTACCTTGGAAAGGCTTGGTTCTTGAGGGCAAATGCAGAGAAGAGCTTGAGCCACTACCTTAAAGCAATTACTTGCTCTGAAAAGGCATTGGAATATGCCACTGGTTCTCATGCGTCCCTCAAGTTTAACTTGGCTTATGTTCAGTTCCAGTTAGCTGAGTTCCTTACCAAATTGACAGTTGGTCAAAGAGTTATTGGAGATCTTGAATTCGGTATCAAGAATTTGAAGCAAGGAATAGAAATCTTGAATGAATTGTCTTCAGATGAAGAGATTCATCCACCATATCCTAAGTCAGAATTGAAGGCTAGAGCCAATTTGGGTTCGGCAACTCTTTTGACTAGACTCAATGCAGTACTTGAAGAAACGACAGAACACAACGCTCATGTTTTTCAAAAGTTGGAAGAAGCTAAGAAGATCAGAGAAGAAGAAGAGGCTGCGAAGGCAAAGGAACTACAGGAAAAACTCGAAGCTCAGAAGGTGAAAGAGGAAGAGATGTCCAAGGAAAGAGAAAAGTTACAAGAGCAAGCACAACAATGGGCTGAAGAATCCCGCATGAATGTTCTCGTTGAGGAAGATGATAATGAGAAGTATGAAGATGAGCCCAAGGAGAAGGAGAAAAAGAAGAGAGCTAAGAAAACTGACAAACCTCAGAAGCCTACCAAGAATTCAAAGAGAGGTAAGAGAAAGGCAATTATTGATGACAGTGAAGAAGAAGAGCTTAGTGCCAATGAGTCGGAGGACGAAGGAACCAAGAGAAAGATCAATGATGATGAAGAAGAGGAAGAACTTGGACCAAAGAAGAAGAAGAAGTTGTCCAAAGAATTCATTGATGACAGTGATGAAGATTTAGATGACGACTTGATAAATGAAGATCAAGACAATGAGGATGAAACAGAAAAAAATGGAGATATCAAGAATAGTGATGAGGATGGAGATGATGGCATTTAGTGTAAAATTAGACTAGGCCGAATGTAATAATTAAATAACGAATTAGATCTATTTAGAAGTACAATTTCCATAGCACATTGGAGGTATGACGAGTTTTCTGTTCAGTACGTTGAGAGGATTGCCCTATTGCTTATTCTTTGAGCCAGTTTCTCATCGATTTGTTGCTGTCTGAAGTCACCTTGAACAAGTGCTTCTCGAATTCATCCATGCTGTACAAGAAATCGTTATTCATCAGTTTGTTGGTGTTTGCGGCAAAATTGCTGATTTCAAAAGCACGTTCTTTCAACATGTTCATCATTATTTCAATCAAGGCCGGTTCGTTAAAGAAAGTGCCCCATTTCTCTACCAATTTGTAGTAGTTTCGAAGAAGTTTGCGTAGATCCACGGTCTTGGGGTTTGTTTTAATGGCATTAAGGACTTTGGAGTTGATAAAATCTGGTTCTGACAAGTCGATGAAACTCTCTTGTGAGTCTTCCAGAATGGCACACACGGCTAGAACCTCAGCAAGCCACATTGGAAGCTCCAACTTGGTGTCTTTCTGCATTGGTTTACCTGGATTCCCTTCGAGATATCCGAGTCCTGGCACCGTCATATTAAACCGACACGGCACTTTTTCTCCATCTGCTAGTATATCGTCAAGATCGTAGTAGTTTGAGGGCATTGGGGTGTTTTGGTGAAATTGTATGAGATTCAATGGAGAATACACTGATGACATACGCGACGCGATAAGTTAGAATTGGCACGTGACTGGGGTAGAATTGGCAACAATTGAAGAATAGCGCCAGTAATTAAGACCAATGGTGGAAGTTGAAGATCAGATTGAACAAATAAGGTGAATGGAAGACTTTGCTTTTTCGTCTGACCAAAATTCTTGTTCAAAAATGAGCATTGAGTGGCATTTTCTGTCAATTTCCCAGACACGTATTTTACCTCAGAAATAGCCGAATCAAGCGAGAAGCGTCTTCAGTAAGTAATCAAACTCGGTTATAATGGGATCCAGGAATCTCATATTGTTATTTCAATGAGATTGATTTGATCTGGTGCTCTATTAGAAGAAGAAAGTTGAACATTCTTAATAAGTACTTTATCGTTTTTCCCTTATTTGTGCGAAAAGACTAGATTTTTGCAACCTTTCACATACTTACTCCTCTCTTTTCTTCATCCTACCATCAAACAACGTCCAAAATAACCACAATTTACACTACCAATCCGTGAATTGAACCATTTACTTTCTTATCGCCTTGATAAACTCCATAATTTCCCGATTTCTAGCAAATTCACCAAACTGGCGTCTCATGAACTCCAAAAAGACCCCTCGAAATCGCCTCTTCCCCTCCTACAAACCACTTCCCACTTCCAAACAACAATCCAATTGAGCCAACTGTGAAACCACATTACAATCAATTCTATTTGGACGCGTTTGCCCCTTTCTTCCACCCATTCTCAACTTCTACCCCGTTCTCGCAACCATCACCGTCACATTATCTGCTCACGTGGTGCTCCAACTCCGCACTGTGGTCAGCAGCAGCCTTCCAAGCACCTTCACATTTCCAATCTACAACGCTTAATTCCTCATTCCTTCTTCCCTTACATATTCGCCCTTTCTACCATCATTGGACGTACGCGTGCCTAGCATTTTCTTCACTAGTCTCTTTGGCACTCGCATTCTCATTCCATCTCCCTATCGTGCGGCGTTATCTCAGTATCGTCAGCTGGTTACAATCCTATTGTTTGAGATCAAGACAGTCCCTTAGGAAAACTCAGCATCATCACAATTCCTGCTAAGGCATTGAACATGTCCAAGATCTACAAGAAGGCGTTGTCCAAACTCTCCTCCAGCTCCGGCTCGGAAAGGGGGTCTGATAATGAATCTACTGACAAACCCGATAAGCCCAGAAGGAGCTTGAGTTTCCGCAGAAAGAAGGATAAAGACAACACGGGGTTACGAAAGAAGTCGAGTGGTTCTACCCGGTCCTCGTTTGAAAGCTTCAAATTAAGGACACTGGTTGATGAAGGGGCCAGGTACTCGTTAGACATCACCAAGGAACAACCTGAAACAGCGGTGGACCCAGTCGATGTGACTGTGAGAATTGTGGACGAGCAATCAGAACCTCAGGAACTGGGGGGGCCGCGAGAACTGAATTCAGAATCGAATGCTCCAAATTTTTCGACTTCGGGGGTAGAAGCCCCTCCCAATATCGTGATAGACAACACTGACGCTAATACCACGGTCAATGCTACAGACACCCAGAATACTACAATTTTAGAATCACCTACAGCTGAAGCATCACATACCGAAGAACCTTCTCAATTGAAAGCCGACGCAACTCCACTTAATGAAGAAGCAACCGGACTGGCCGCACTGGATTCGGCAAAAACAGCAGTTCAACCAGTTCATGACCTTGAGGTTGGACCATCAGATAACCAAGGCAACCGAGAGCGGCATCATTCGATAATTGCAGAAGAAATTGCAGAAGAACTTGAACCCCTCCTCAGAGCAACATCCACACCAGTCCATGCTGAGCTGGTTGAAGTTTCGCCTGGACTAATTGGAGTATTCTTGTTCGCATTACTGCGGGTATATTCGTATGCGAACCCAAGAAGACCTAAAGCGATCCATTATTTCTTCTTCATTATTCTTATTTTTGCTATTATTGTTTACTTCACGGTGAGAAATCTTGATACTTTACTTGCACAAGCTGTTGAAGTTAATTTTGAGAAGATTATTATCTTGAATATTAATGAAGATGTGTTGGAATCACATGTTGTTGGTTCGATCTACATTAGTTATGATAATATCACCAACATTCTTTACAAGAACGTTCTAAAAGTAAGTGGATATTTGATCGGTGCACTCACTGTTATTCCTAATCATCAAATTAAGATCTATGCCAAACCTTCAGCACTAGATATCGCTCCGTTACATTTGATTGACTTCTTTCCACCACCTTTGACAGTCGATATTATCAATGATAGATTGACAGACATTGATGTTGTCAGCAAAATGACAATTGTGAAAGAAGACGCCCGCAAATTGAGCCATGAATTTAAAAGGCTCCGAGAAGCTGAAGGTGACGAAATTAGCATCGATATTCAAGCAGTTCTTCAGTCAGATATTCAATCAAAATTCTTCAATTTTAATACTGATGAAATTGAAGTATATCAAACTATCAGCATTGCCAAAGAGATATTGTCCCCACCAATTCAAGTTGAGAGATTTGAGGTACTATCAGCAGGTTTGGGTCTCAATGTCGCTGGAACGGTAGTTTTAGATGAAGATTTGCCTTTGAATTTGAATGTCACAGGAATTAACTGGGATTTTCTCTTGGAAGACTGCAGTAAAGGTTTGGTTGAGTTAGGAAAGTGGAAGAGCAAAGAGTTTCACATTGAACCTAGTGAAGCAATAGAAGTCGATGTGATCGGAGCAATTAAGGAAGTGGATGATAGATTGCTTGAATCATGCCCAGATGGTTCAGTCAGTCCTCTAAATAAGATTTTGCAAAAGTATTTGGCCAAAGAGCCAGTGCATTTTGTCTTAAGAGGTTCAAAGAAACAAGATAATGACTTACCGCTGTGGCTCTATGAAGTACTTACAAACTTGGAGTATGCGGTGGATGTCCTCTTACCAACTGATATGGCTGGTGCGGGAGAACTCAAACTCGATCTGATTGATTTTGAGATTCCGTATTATGAACGAAATGTTATAAACCATGAGGACAATCTAAGAGTGTTGTTCAAGTCCAATATGTCTTTGGGTGTCGACTATCCATATGGATTCGATTTCAGCATTTCCAAATTTATTTCGAACTTTACCATCAAGGACTCTGACTATAATGAAATCTTCATAGGCGTCTCGCTGAGTTTCAATCACTTGAATATTCTTCAGAATAATAGCAGATTGGCCATTGATGTGATTTCAGGAGTGACAGATGTCGAAATAGTTGATTCTTCAGCTGCTAGACAGATATTGAACTCTTTTTTTGCATCGGGTTTTCAACTCCCCTATGAGAAGTTCTTGATTGATATCGAAATAAACCAATTAGGATTTCAACTGGAGCTATTCAGTTCTGAGCTCAATGGCATAAAGTTGACTGATCTTTCATTCCCAAAACAATCAGATTTGTTAATTAACGTATTCGATATTAGCCAGAATCAAGTTATTGGCGAGCATTCAAAGCTGTTCGAACTTCAAGAAAGTGAATCCGATAGTGACGGAAATTATAGTGACTCTGAAGATGAGCTTCCACCCATTGATGAATTTATCAAAAAGATGAATGTTTCGATCCAGAATATGTTATATTTGGATTCTCAAAATGACGAAATTCGGATGTTCTGTGAATTTGAACTCACTAACCCCACTAATGTGTCTCTTGACCTACCAAACGAAATTCTTAGTCTCGAGATAGAACATAATGGGACTGCTTTCGCGTATTTGAGATTCGAGGATCTCTTTATTCCTAAAAATGAAAGATTCAATGTTACTGCTGAAATTGAGCTATACTCTCAAGGTGTTGAGGAGAAGATTCGCTTGGAGAAGTTACTAAGTAACTATATTTCGGGATACGAGGATCTCGTCGTTAATGCTATGCAAATAACGTCCAAAAATGTTGCGCTAGGTAAGGTGTTACAGAACGTTCATATTGAGAATATCCGCATCCCCAGCGTTGGATTCCACAAAAATGATACTCCAGAATCCGGGAGAGAAAATAGCGCGCCTGCAACTTTTAAGGAATTGGCTAGAACTACGTTGGGAACAACATCTAGAGTTCAGCTGGCAACTGAACACGGGAATGAAGTGCTCAGGGTATCGCAGTGGTTTTCTGAGACCGCAGAGAAAACCGAGAGACAGTATCACGACAGTCCATTCTTGGTGGATGTCGTGATCCATGTGCTCAGTTCGGAAGTTGAACTTACGTTATTCAACCCTATTTCCAACGCGGAACTTCTTGTGGACATATACCAGACGGAAGCCACCAGTGATGGGCAATTACTAGGGCATTTGTCACGTCCCGAGCTTGTTTTGGTCGAACCGGGAATCTCGCAAACTCCTCGGATCCCCATAAAAATCGCCAATGGCATAGGCTTGGACGTGCTCAAGAGGGCCATCAACGGCAATTTGAAAGTGGAGGTGGTTGCGGTGTTCAAGGTGAAGTTGGATGAGTTTGAGGCGGAATTGGTGTACCGGGGCCATGGGATGAGCTCCAAGGTGCGTTTCTGAAGCTGCAGAAGCGCATCGCAAGGCTGCTCTTGCCCTTTCCGAAACATCCACAGCTCATCGGGAGCCGAACCCGGATATGCAGTTTGACGAGCGAAGGAGACGAAGAATTCCAATCCAATCAGAATCACCTGCCCTATTTAGCCCAGAGAGAGAGTCGTCGTACTCTGCCAATTCCAGCTGATCTCTCCTGTGACAACCCACTCCCATATGGCGATTTTGCACCCTTCACCTGATTGTGCTTCGCAGTGCCTGATTAGGCAAGTGCCACTCCTTCCCAAATCAGCAGATCTTCTAGGCGTGGCCTAGACTTGTCCCAGACAGGCAATAATGTCGCGACTCCCATGTCGCGGTGTTTATCCTTCTAATTATACCCATTCTACAAAGGTGCCCACGTACTGTTTCCATACAGATTCCGCGTGCCCCTACCGAATGTCGTACCCTCGTCGTCTGGAAATTCCTGAGACTATCTTTTGTTTCTCATTACCACCCCTGTCCTTCGTTATACAATGGTTGCCACTCTCAAGATCTCCACTATCGTCGCCTTGGCTGCTTCCGTTCACTCCGTGGCTGCTGCCCCACCTGCCTGTTTGTTGGCCTGTGTCTCTCAGGTCGAGAAGGGCTCCAATTGCTCTGGCTTGAACGATTTGGACTGTATCTGTGGAAATGAGTCTTCTGCCATCCAGAAGTGTTTGGACAGCGCCTGCCCAAGCGGTGCCAGCGATGCTGCCTGGACTGCTTTCCAGAGCTCTTGCAAGGGCCATGCTGATGTCTCCAAGAGCTCTTCTTCCAGCGCTGCTTCTTCCTCTGCTTCTGCTTCCGCTTCTAGCTCTGGATCTGCTTCTGCTTCTGCCTCCAGCTCCGCTTCTAGCTCTGCTGCTGCCTCCTCCTCCTCCTCCACTGAATTCAGCTCCGTCGCTCCTTCCAGCTCCACTGCTGCTTCTTCCAAGCCAGCTTCCTCCTCCGAAGAGGCCAGCTCCACTGTTGAGGAGACCTCCTCTGCTGCTTCCAAGCCAACCTCTTCTGCCGAGAAGACCACTTCTGCTGCCGTCACTTCTGCTCCAGCCTCTAGCTCTGCTGCCGCCAGCTCCGTAGCATCAGTTTCCCACTCCGGTAACGCTGTTGCCAACGGTATGTCCTTCGGTGCTGCTTTGGCCGGTGTCTTGGCTTTGTTGTAAGCTCTTTCCTTCATTTTTCATTCATCTCAAAAGTTACATCTGGTGAAGTCAGCAGTACTTTCACTTTTTATTGGATACCTTAATATACGGTTAGACCCCTTTAGCTAGGTGGATTAATCGATTGGTCAAACTAGTAGAGTGTAGGACCGTGATAATCAAAATGGTAGTATCCCAATGTTTTATTGAGTTTCTATTGACTAGATTGTTGGAAATTCGTTTAATACAGCTGTTGAGGGAAATGAAGTGCAAGTCGACAATAGTTGTCGAATTACCAACCCGAGTTCAATCGGGCACTGATGGAAATGATATAAAGTGGGTAGAGTCATCGACAGTGGAGAGAACAATTGGTATTAGCTTTTGAATAAATTCTCAGAGCTCGATTCAAGTCTCCAACAGTAGACTACTGGAGGAGAAGTAATCGCAATTGCAGAGTAGCATGAGATCTATAGCGAAACCTCAATAATTGTTCTTGAATCACTCCACTACTACAAACTCGATAACAAGCGATTCCAAGATAGACCCAAGTTTCCAGTATAAGATCTTATGGAGTAAGAATACATTTTGCCTACCTTTTCCGAATGGTCTTCTTACTGATACCAATGCCTTTGAATACGCAGACAGGCCAGTTGTCGTAGTTCATGCATTAATATAGTAGACAAACTCAGCAAGCCGCCTTCTACTTTATCCACCTGGTTATCGAGCACAGTTATGGCACCACTATATGCCTCTCCTAGATGAGTTGAGCATCTGTATCAGTAATATCCACTACTAGCATCGTTGCGTGGATCCGTCCAGGCTTCAAAATCTACTTGCTATGCAAGCAGTTCAGTTTTAACAAACACCCAAACACAAGAGGGGCGCTATTTTTGAGAAAGGTGGTGATTAAACTCCTACGAGGATTCAGGCCCACTAGTACGACTCCGATAGAAGCACTTTAATAGAAGAACTCCAATAGAAGCACTTTAATAGAAGAACTCCAATAGAAGCACTTTAATAGAAGAACTCCAATAGAAGCACTTTAATAGAAGAACTCCAATAGAAGCACTTTAATAGAAGAACTCCAATAGAAGCACTTTAATAGAAGAACTCCAATAGAAGCACTTTAATAGAAGAACTCCAATAGAAGCAATTTAATAGAAGAACTCCAATAGAAGCAATTTAATAGAAGAACTCCAATAGAAGATTTCCAATAGAGGGACCCCAGTAGAAGGACTCCAGTAGATAGACTCTACAAATGGACTCTACAAATGGACTCTACAAGTGGACTCCAACGGTAGACTCTCACCGGCTAAACTTGCGAATCCCGTCCATCATGGCAAGGGTCTACGCAATAAGCCGCTCCTCAATCTATATCTAAAATTTATCCATCATATTCAAGAGATAACAACCCTTCAAAAGCATAGCACTGGATCCCAAATTGTGGATCATCTCCCACATCGTAGAATCTAACAGTCTGTGCATAATTCCAACCAATACCACTATACCAAATAAATTCCTCACTCAAGAAATTCCATTTAAACCCATACTTCTCTACTTCAAACCTTCTCTCTCATCCCTTCAATGATCCCTAGTAATCACTAGGACCCTCCATTCCATGATCCCTAGTATCATCTCTATTCTCACTATTCTCACTCTACAACCCACCACCATAGCATCCTTACCGCAGGTGCCGCAAATCTGCTTTCACCAGCCCACACCAGAGGAACCCCGCGGAATCCTCACTGCAGCCTCTTCTGCTGCTATTGGCCAGATTTCCTCCAACGGCCCCGAACAATGGCCTCTCCAGGAACCGCTAGTTCTCGCAGCATCCCCCGATAAGCTCCGCGGAGGCTCCGCACAACCCCGGAAACTTATAAGCAGCAAAGCTGCCATCATTTCCCACCGCAGGCACCACCTCTTTCCCCAGAAGCGGCTTCTTCTCACAAACGATCCCATTCACAAATAAGTAAGAACATCCAAGCATAGCATTTCGAGCAGTTAAAGCAGTTAGATCACCCTATCACTTCCCTTTTGCTCCCTTCTCATCTCGTGACTATCACCATCATCATGCTTCCTAAGGCCACCTCCACCGTGCCCTACATCTTGTACTACGGCACCTTCGTGCACACTCCCACTTTAGGCTCTGTGGCCGTGATGTTCGACACCCTTGTGGGCGTCAACTCCATGGGCCAGATCGACTACATCCACCCTGATTACTGCGACGATTCCACTGATCCAGTCAATTTCTTCCGTGCCACCTACACCCATCAACACAACTGTTCCAACATCGACTTGTATGACTTCCACGACGATCCCACCAGGTTCATAGTGCCCGGATTTGTCGATACCCACATCCACGCCTCGCAGTATCCCAACGCCGGTATCGGCTTGGGAGTGCCGTTGTTGGATTGGCTCAATCATTATACCTTCCCCTTGGAGAGCCGTTTTCATGATCTCGAATTTGCCCGCGAAGTGTATTCCCGCATCATCAACAAAACCCTCGCATCAGGCACCACGTGCGCATCCTACTTCACCACCATCGATCCCCGCAGCTCCACCCTCTTTGCCGACCTCTTGCTTGCCGCAGGCCAACGCGGGTTTGTGGGCAAAGTGTGTATGGACCACAACGAGACCTATCGCGAGTACGAGGAGGATTACGATACTGCGGTGCAGTCCATGGAGACCCTCGTGACCCACATCGACCACATCAACCCCAAGGGAGAAGTATTGGTGCGTCCTATAGTGACACCCCGGTTTGCTCCAGTATGTTCGCGCAAGCTTTTGAAATGGTTGGGCCAATTGAGTGAACAAAGAAGTCTTCCAGTGCAGACCCATATCAGTGAAAATGAGCAGGAAATCGAACTTGTCAAGGACCTTTTTCCAGAATGTTCCAGTTATGTTGACGTCTACGACCAGCACCAGCTCTTGGGCAATTCCACCATTCTCGCCCATGCAGTGTATTTATCCGAGGCCGAAAGAAAGGTGGTGAAAACCAGAAACTGCTCCATTAGCCACTGTCCCACCTCCAATACCTTTATTTCCAGCGGCGAAGCCCCCGTCAAGCAGTATCTTTACGAGGACGGCATCAACGTGGCATTGGGCACCGACATTAGTGGAGGGTTCGACCCCAGTATCTTGGGAATGGTCAAACTGAGCATTTTGGTGAGCCACCACTATGCCATGTCCACCAAAAACCCGGAAAATCGCCTCAGTTTGGCCGATTCGCTCTACATGGCCACTCAGGGAGGTGCTCGTGCCGTGGGATTGCAAGATACCATTGGAACCGTGGGAATGGGAAAGAAATTCGACATGCAATTGATCGATTTGGGATGCAGAGATTCCAATGCCGAGGTGTTTGACTGGCAGGTGCCGTGCCGAAGCGATTCTGCAGAGCAGAGAACGGCAAAGATGCTTGATTTGTTGGGCAAATGGGTCTTTACAGGTAACGACCGCAATTGCGTGGCCGTATGGTGCAACGGCAGAAAGGTGGTGGATAAGGCGCATGAGGACGAGCGATGGATCTATATCGAGCGGCCCGAAGCGGTACGGGGGTTTTAATCAGAGTAATAAATGAAAGATAGAGATTTGTAGAGGGTTTGGGAGGCTTCAGATCTGTGTTACAATCAATTTCGAGGTCTGGAGTGCTCAGGCTATTTTAATGGTATGGATGCTGGTTTAGGGTCGCAGATAGAATTTTAGTAGCATAGGTGCAATTTTAGTGCCATCGGTGCTTTATTATTGGTGCAAGTGTGGATTATCGTTTTTGGGCTCATCCTTCTTGGTACAGTAGACGTTGAGGTGGTGAGAATGGAGAGAATGGAGAGAATGGAGAGAATGGAGAGGATCAGAGGCGAATATGCAGTATTGACAGCTGGAAATGGGACCCGAACCTTAACAGATTCATCTTTAGTGGTGCAAGTTGTGAACGAATCATTTCAGTATTATTCTAGTGGTACAGATGCAATTCGGTGCAAATGGAGTGCGATAATTTTGGAGCATCCTGATGATACAACCAATATCACTGCAATATATATCTCCTGCTCTGCTCTACACCTCCAGCTTATATACCATTGCTTCCTTTCATTCTAACGGCATATTATGAATTTCCGTATATTCTTCCTTCTTCTTTCATCTGTATAATTATTCGCAGCCATTCCAGCATCGTGCACCACACGACCAAGCATCGCTTTATGAAAAACGTCTTTTTACCACAACCACCATTATGTCCGAACCGGCAACAAAGCCCCCCAGGCCCAGAGTCCACAAGAGACCGCCTCCCACCGAGGAGGAGATCGAGCAGGCTAGACAGAAGAAATTGAAGATGGAAGTGCCCGAAGGAATCTCCAAAAGAGAGTGGAAACGTCAGCTCAAGCATCAGCAATGGGAAGAGAACAAGACAGAATACCGCAAAAAAAAGAAGCAAAAGAAGAAGGCTGCTGCCCAGAGAAAGAAGGAGTCTGGTGACTACATTCCCAAGAAAAAAACGCCCGAAACCCAGACTCCCACCGATGTTAACGTGATCATTGACTGCGAATTCGATGACTTAATGAGCCAAAAGGAGGTCGTTTCCTTGTCCAATCAGATCACCCGTGCATACTCTGCCAGGAGATTCTCTGATTACGCCGTGGGACTCACCATCACTCCGTTTAACAAGCGGTTGAAGGAAAGATTCGATGGTGCACTCGAACACAGCAAGTACTGGCAGAATATCAATTTCGTGGAGGGAGACAGTTTGAAGGCGTATTTACCCGAAGACACCTCCAAACATATCTACTTAACCGCAGACACAGAGGAGGAGATCCTGGATCTCGAGCCGGGATACACCTACATTATTGGAGGCATTGTGGACAAGAACAGACACAAGAGCCTCTGTGTGAACAAAGCCAAGGAATTGGGGTTGAAGGTGGCCAGATTACCTATTGGCAAGTACATTGAGATGAATGGCAGACACGTTTTGGCCACGTCGCATGTGTATGAATTATTGTGCAAGTGGTTTGAGAACGACAAGGATTGGGGCAAGGCCTTTGACGAGGTGTTACCTCCACGCAAGGTGAAGGGAAAGATCCAGCGTGGCGAGGAAGAGGAAGAGGAGAACGAGGGAGAAGTGGAAGAGAAGGAGGGAGAGAACGAATAGGAAGTTGATGAAGAGGTGAAAGAAGAGAAAGAAGTGGAAGGAGAAGAAGGAGAGAATGAAGAAAAGGAGGAGTAAGAGGAAAAATGCATAGCAGAGCAGATTATTTGAATAACGAATGCACGATAGATAAGAAACGTAGAATCGGGGATTGGGAAGAATCCGATTTCAGAAGAATCCGCCTTCATCGAAGTAGTTTAGAGAAGATAGAATCACTTATTCTCAAAATAGTGAGACATAACTACTAGAAGATATTTACCGTAGAGTTAGTATCACTTGAGATTCCTTATTAATTGCATGAAAATTGGATAACCACACGCAGAGATAGATCACACGAGGTCTATTCAATGAAAAGCCTGCTTAAGAATTCGGACACTCAATGCAACCAATTAAGAAACAAATATTCAGGGCTATAAACAGCTATTCTGGAAACAACTAACATTCCATGGAATTGAAATTCCGGCCGCAATAATTATTGGACTAGGCACTGCAACACATTCATGGCACAGATGAAGCAGATGATGACACAAATAGAGACCTACGGACATAAATAGACACTAACAATCACACATGAAGCATAGATGGCACAAATGGATCACTGGTGCAAATGTAGGCCCTGATGCGCAAATGAGACAGATGTCACAAATAGACACACACAAGGACACAATTGAAGACATTTGAGAGAGATGAATACACTTACGACAATTGAGTACCTTATGATAACCTTATGATAACCTTATGGTAACCTTATGGTTGAGTTCCTGATGAATATGCACATCTACAATGATTGCGAAACGACACTTACCACCCATCGCATCACCTGACCCACACCTTGCGTCTCCTGCTGCTTCCATTACCGCTCTACAGCTTCGGCGAAACAGTTCCATTGGGAACCAAACACCGATGCAGACACTTCCTCGTCTCACGGTTTCTTGTTTCTTCAACATATTGAGCCACCTGTCAAGAAGTGCCATGCAGCCCAATATGATGCCGCTGTGTCCAGACAATAAAGTGAAAGATGTTTCCACTCTGACACTTCAGACCTACTCCATTCCACCAGAACTGTGCCGAACTGTGCAGAAATTGCCACAGAAACTGCCCTTTCAGCGCAGTTCTGGTGTTTCTGCGCCGTCTGGTTAGGGCTATCGCATGTAACCACGCAGAAGCCCTGCTGGTATTCCATGCCAACCTGCAAACTGCGGCCACAGGGGCCAATTACGAGCGGGACCTCGCTAACCGGGACGTCGCCGTCTCGCCCGTGCCAACAACCCAGTCCAGTCCACGAGGAGTGTCTTTGCATTTGGTGCTAATTCACATTTTCATTACGATCTAGGGCAAGCAGTGATATTCGCAATACGATTTTAGGCGAAATTCTGATATTCGCATATTTTCAGTACGATCTGATTCGCAGCATATTCTCAGTATTTAGGGTGTGATTTTGATTTCCACCGCGAAGCATCTTCAATAATATAACCAAACCAAGGCATAATTCCTACTTGTAACTTTCTATTGTCCTCTCTACCCATAGTATTTGGCATTTTTCTTCCACCGCGAATCGGGCATGATTCTGATTTTCCACCGCGATTAGGGCATGATTTTGATTTTCTCACCGCTTCTGGGGCGTGATTTCCGGTGATTTTCGCTGATTCATGCCAGAACCCGGTGCGACCCTGTTTTCTGCGCTGAACAATGCAAAGATGAACAAAGCCGTCTGAGGGGCTACCACCACCCCCACCCGGCAAGCGAGCCCGTTTCGGGGGATCGCCAGATCATCGGAGCTGTCACCATGGGTGAAGTCCGAGCCAAACTGAAAGAACTACAGCCAGAACTACAGCCAGAACTACAACTAGAGTTACTGCCAGAGTTACTGCTGGGAGTCTCCCTAGAAATGCCGCCTTAGCACGGCACCCATACATTTTGCGCTCCCAACCGCCAGCACAGCCCACCAAGTCACGATTCCACCACCATTGCTGGCCCCACCGTCACACGAGCCAGCCGCTCTCTAAAAATAGCCGTGACGGTATAAGGGGAAGGCTCAGGCTTTCCAGGGCCAGGGCCAGGACCAGGGGATGGTGTGGGAGTGGAATTTGAACAGCAACGCATGGAAGGCCGGTGGAACAGCAGTGCCCATACTGGAGGAGAGTAGAGGTTGGTTGTAGTATGGTGGTATGGCGGTGTTGGGTGTTGGATATCATGCGGATGGAGGAGCATGAGGTAGAGTGTGGTGGTGGACATTCGCGGTGGAGCTAGCGAGAGATTGTGTGATGGTGGTGGAATCTGGCGGTAGAGTGTCGCGGTGGAGTGTCGCGGTAGAATGTGCGAGCTAGAGCAGGTGTAGAGCCCGTAGAACGGCATCGAATGATGGTCTATGCCCTAGGGAGAGGCTCCCTCTCTCATCTATACCCTCATATAAACCCCACTCCATCACTTCCCTGCCATCCCCTTGCTCCCCTACTTACTTCTCTGCTACCCTCTTCCTTTCCTTTCCCTTTCCTCGTCCCTTCTCCCTATTTTTCTCGTTAACTTTCTCTCTCCACCGCGGCCCTTCCTCGGCCCCAATCACTCCCTCCCTATGCCCCTATGCCCTCTCCACGTCAAAACTCTCCTACGCAAACCCCCTAAACGTCCCCCTAAACGTCCCATCCCTATCCAAACCTACCCCTTCTCCCTACAATCCCTGTCGCGCTACTGCCCCTTACTAGGCACACACACGCCCGCGGCATTACACCGCTAATACCACTACCTCCTCCCAGTGCGACTCCCCTACCACGCCAAAAAAAACTGCTTTCCAACTCTTCTTTTTATCAACGCCTGTTGCTAGGAATAGAGTACGTATGGCCTTTGCCCCGGAATCGCGCCTCCAAACCGCCTCCAAACCGCCGCCACCGCCGCCACCGCCGCCGCTTCGATAGATGCACCACCACCCTCCCCTGGTCCCGCCACCGCTACCGCCAAATCACCCTGGCTTCGCCTGCCCACCTCGATGTTTTGATCACATGGTGACACCGACACTCAGCCAACGGGGTTGATCCCGACGTCACCGACTCCGGCCGCGGCCGGGGAGGCCGCGCAGCCCACTGTCACTGTCCCCTGTACCGTCTTCGGCTCTCCGTTTTGCCCCTTGGCGCTGTTTGTCGGTGTCATGGCCGCTTCCGCACCACTCCCTGACGAACACAGACGGGCCCCTTCCCCATCCGACACCGGATCTCCCCCGCCGCCAGGTCCGCTTAACTCCCTCACCCTCCCGCCGTGTCCTTCCAGCTGTTGCCGGCGCTCCAGCACTGCTGCCGCCGAGGCCCTTGCGATTTGTTTATTTTTCTGGCCACTTCTCACAGGGGAGATAGCCGAATTCTCCTCCCCGAAAGGGGCGACAAAAACCAAATTGCCAATCTATCGCTTGGGCCCGAGGCTGACCAGATAGCGGAGGGAGCCTTCCACCGCCAGGGGGCTGCCCCTCGGGAAAGACCAAATACTTCGGTGAAACGTGCTCGTGTGCGACCTCCGGGAGGTGCGCTCCACCGCGATCCCTGCACCCGCAACCCTTACTAACCTCCAGGAAGTTTCTTGATTGCATCGAAAATGGTTCCTCCTCCAGCTGAAATCCGTAGAAAGTTAGTCATTGTCGGTGACGGTGCCTGTGGTAAGACCTGTTTGTTGATTGTGTTCTCCAAGGGCACCTTCCCCGAAGTCTACGTCCCCACCGTGTTCGAGAACTATGTTGCCGACGTCGAGGTCGACGGCAGAAAGGTCGAATTGGCATTATGGGATACCGCTGGTCAGGAAGATTACGATAGATTGAGACCCTTGTCCTACCCCGACTCCAACGTCATTTTGATCTGTTTCTCGGTGGATTCTCCAGACTCCTTGGACAACGTGTTGGAAAAGTGGATTTCCGAAGTGTTACATTTCTGCCAGGGTGTTCCCATCATCTTGGTGGGTTGCAAGTCTGACTTGAGAAACGACCCTGCCACCATCGAGCAATTGAGACAGCAACAGCAACAGCCCGTCTCCACCTCCGAGGGTCAAGCTGTGGCCCAGAAGATCGGTGCATTCGACTACTTGGAGTGTTCTGCTAGAACTGGTCAGGGTGTTAGAGAGGTGTTTGAAGCCGCCACTAGAGCCTCCTTGAAGACCAAGGAAAGGAAGGAGAAGAAGAAGAGATGTGTTGTTTTGTAAGCAAACCATGCACCGACTTCTTCTTCCTCCCTGGCTCCAATTCTATTCTATTCTCTATGTAAGTTCATTTTTGTCTACTATTTCTTGGTCCACCATTAATACTATTCGTTGATAGCCTGTGTAGTCTTGTACTTGACTGGGACGGTACAGTTCTGCCATCGAACAGTGCTGTAGATCCGGGTAACTCCCCATACCTTCTTTCCTTGCCGATTTCTTCATCTTCCGCACGATTACGTAATCACACACTAACATAATCAACTACTTACATAACCACTTACGTAACACGCACTATCCAATCGCGGCGTGAGAATTTTCCTATTACCATCTTCAACATCGTGAACCATCGCTTTGCTACTTCGCCCCAGCATCCCCGTTCCGCCTGCATAATGTTATCCAGCATCAGAATAAGTGGCAAGTCCTCATCACTCTCCAAATTCGCCCGTTTTGGCGCCCGTTTCCAGTCCTCTGTGGCAGTGAAAACAACCTCCACCGGATTGTCCGAACAAGAGTTGAAGCATAACGAAGCCGCCAAACAGGCGCCAAATAGAGCAGAACCCTGGTCGCAGACCCAGCAGTCCAGATTGGATGCCATTTCCAAGAACCCCGCCAGATTCATCCAAAGAGACTTGGACTTGCAGCCCAGACCATACGCCGCCATTGAATTGATTGCCAAAGAGCCCATCAGATACTTGACGCACGAGGAGGGTAATATTGCCGTGTGTGACGGCAACAGAGGAAGCACATTGCAGGGCCACCCCAAGGTGTACATCAACTTGGACCAGGCCAAGGCCAACACTTGTGGGTACTGCGGGTTGCGGTACGCCAAGGAGGAGTTCCGGGAGACCATCGAGGCTGCCGAAGGTGCCCACTAGACACCCGTGTGCTGCATACACGATACATTGATAAATCAATACATAACGCTTGGAGAACTAGGTCACGTGACGTTTTGTAGTAGTGGGGTTACTGCACATAAACATGCGGCTAGCTAATGTGTAGTGCCATCTTCAAGAGGAACAATCCTTATTAAAGGCACTATCTAGGACTAGCAATGGATAAGTGGGATTGGGATTCCATCCATATAGGAAACGTCTGCAATTATGGAATGGCAAGTGTGGATAAATTATGCTAGAGACGAAGACTATAATGGCCTGGTACTCCAGCATTCATAGAAGAGGAAGAAGATCATGAATAATCCGCTCATGAATTGAAATTGCATTCTATATTATTCTTTCACTACTGGTGCAAGGTTAAGGTCCGTTTATATCTAGCCATACCACACTCTATTGCCGTAATTACTCTAGTTCACTGGTTACGGCTGAAATGATTCCCTCCTCGGTAACTGCACGACCAGTCCAATCCATCCCGAGGTTGACGCATCGCACGTGACATCCTTTTCCCCGATAGATAACGGATCCCCACGTCTCCCCAGATCCGTTGCCGTACCTTTGACTAAACCCCGGGCACCTCTACTCGACTCGTTATCTTTTATTGTTCCCAAAAATTGTTCCAATCCTTCCGCCACAATTGCATCATTTTCTTCTATTTCTCAAATCCACAGTACTCTGAAAAATGCTTTCACCAAATGCAAGAACTACAGTTTCCATCTTAATGGCCCCCAAGACCGTGCTTCGAGGCATCGGAAGAGGAATATGGTATTCCCGACTGCATATCTTCAATTCCTACTGCTTAATTCCGGCAGGAATTCTCATCCTTTTCACCATTTTATATGGACTCAATCAGCTCTTGACAAATGCCATCAAAATCAAGTTCCCGAGCTCGGTGCTTGGGATGTTGATAAACCTTATCTTCCTTTGCGTGGTCAATGCCATTGCTTCTAGTCCCATGGGAAAAATGTCCCAATGGGCAGGTTGGGTGCTTGATAATTATATGAAAATTATCAAACCCTCAATGAACTTCTCACTCAAGTGGATCAACGTCTTCTTCATTCCCTCGTTCATCATTTTGCCCTTGTCCCAGCACATCACCTTCATCGAATGTCTAAAGATCGCCGCGGTGTTTGTCATCGGTTGGATGGCATTGATGCTCATTGATGTATATTTCATCTTGGGCCTCAAATGGCTGTTAATGCGACTCAATTTATTCACTCCCGAAGACTACAGCCACAAGAATGACATCGAATTGCTGAATTTGCCCAAGGTACCGGATCCGGTCTCAGACACCGAGAAATCCGGGGTTATCACCACCATGCGTGATGATATTACTACCATCGACATGTCCTCCATTAGACTGCACTACAGACCCAAAACCCGGAGTCTTTCCATCAACGACAATCCCTTCAATACTCGGGAAGAGATTCCCCAGCCAAGCGTCACCAAACCGGCCCCAATTTATCAAAAAAACTCGACTCTGGTTCTTATAACACCTCCATTTATTACACCCACTACACCAAGCGTTTCTTCATCACAAAGCACGTCAAGCTCTTCAAATTCGTCGCCTCCAGATAGCCCGGCGCAGTCCCACCCATCAGTTCTTCCCGAATCACTGCAATCGTCGCCTGAAGAACAGAAGGTAATTATTTTCGTCACCAATTATATTGACTGGATTCTCTACTCCATTCTCTTTTTGGTATCGATTCCCTTCTACTACATCAAGACCATCCACACCTTTCTCCCGTACCATCTCGGGCTCACCATCATCTGCTACTACACCGCATTATTGATTCCTCAGAGATGGCCTGCCAGCAAGAAGTTTGCACATCCAATATTGGTTCTGACGGCAGAAATTCTTTTTATTTGCTTCATTGGATCGCTCATATTCCACTCGGGCAAACCCAAGGGTTTCCTTGAAGATTTGAAATTCTACAAGACGGGAAAGAATTATTTAAATCTCTTCAATAATCAGGTATTATTGAATAACGGAAATGAACGCACAATTCCATCCGACGACTTCACCTCGACCCCGAAATGGCCCGGATGCGGCGACTTGTTGTCGTCCTTGATGGATATCTCCATTGTGTCGCTTTCGTTGCCCATGTTCACCCACCGGAGAGATTTCGTTCGCAATTTCTGGGTATTGGCTCCTCCTATCGTTGTTTCCATCGCGTTGACATTTTTCCTTTATCCCATCATCTGCTATCATATCGGCATTTCTCCTGAACGTTCCATTGGATTTGTGGGAAGGTCAGTCACCTTAGCATTGGGTACTCCACTTATCAATAATTTAGAGGGTTCAGTTTCGTTAATGGCAGTGTGCACGATTTTGAGTGGAATTTGCGGAGTTTTGATCGGGGATCATGTGTTTAGGCTCTTGAGAGTATCCAAGAATGATTATGTCACCCGTGGCGTGTCTCTTGGAATTAATTGTGGTGCTATTGCAACTGCTCATTTACTCAATGAAGACCCTCGTGCTGCTAGCATGAGTTCGCTTAGTTTTGCGCTATTTGGAACGGTGATGATTATTTTGGCATCTATTGGAGCCGTTAGACAGGAAATCCGGTCGCTTGTGGGCTTGGCTTGATGCCAATTCCATGTCTTAGACTGTCCTTATTTATTAGAATTGCTTCTTTTGATGTAAAATAACGAGTCAACCCAAGTTGTCCCAGAAGCGCTTAAAACGCCAGGAAAAACTCCCATACACACAAGGACCTCTCTATAAGGCACTTAGATGTGAAAATACGCGTTTTTTCGGGTGGTATATCCAATTTTTCACCTCCTCTTGTTCCCTCTGGTAAGACGCGCACACGTGACGAAATATGCAATACTAACATCAACAGTTCCATCTTCTTCCCCATCAATTCACCATGAACGTCACCGCAGCATCACGTGTGATCGTGTTGCCGACGTCAGGCACGTTCGTGATAGCCAAAGTGCCCAATTCGAGAAATTTGGCCGCAGCCAAATCCATGCTTCTTTCTGAAGGAAAGATTTACGAATTGAACGAAATCAAAGGCACAAAGAAGGAGTCTACCCCCAAATTAAATGATGGAAGTGCGGTGAAATCGTTCATTTTCGAAAGTACCGAGGAAGACAAACCAGGATTTGTGCTTCTGTCGAGTCTGGTATTGACAGGAACTCCCTTTAACTTGTCGTATCTCTTGATATCTATCATGAACAGACACCAAGACGTGTTTTCCAAGCGGTTTATCACCTTGGAAGACGTGATTGACCAGTTGGGACAGCTATACAATGGTGAATGGCTGAGTCTTGTGAGTAACGAGTGCTATATTTCGGCATTGACAGGCATATGTGAGAGCATCAATGAGAATGGAGAACAATTCTTCAAGTATTCCGGAGAAAAGTCCAAGGATTTCATCAAAAACAAAGTAGAGAAGTTGAACCAGTACTTTCTCGAGAAGAAAGAGAAACTCCAGCTTTACCGCAGCTTCAAGCAACTGGTACTTGATCCTACAATGGAAAGTGTGATTCCTGATGAAGTAATGTCACAATTGACGATAAAAAATGCCCTAGACTTCATCGCAGGCTCCTATTTGGAGCCAGAACTCTATGACGCATTATACAAAGACTATGACTTCGACGACTTGACGTCGTGGATACAGAAAGTTCAGGCAAACAAGAAGAACTTAGCATTGGTGGAGGCCAACATGAAAGAGGTGGTTTCCACCAGTGTCAATGCCAAGAAGGTGAAGAAGAATACCAAGGTGACAAAGAAGGTCACCAAGAAGGTCGCAGTGGCAAAGGGGGCCTTGGATGGATTTTTCAAAAAAGGATAATCGTTTATCATCAATAAAGGATAATAAATTATTCATTACTAACCCATACGACACAGAAAACTACCACCTAACAGCATGGGTACCTACAGTCCGCCAGTTAATACAATATGTACATTCAAATAAATAACACGAGATGGGTCGGCTAGTTATTCTTTTGAACAAGCACTGAAGCCTGAATTATGGGAAATCAGCTGTCTTTGGTGGTTTGCTTATTCAAGTTTTTGTAGATGGACATGCCGGAAGCCATCACACTTCCGATGTCACCCAAATTGGAAGGAATAATCATACTGTTGGACTCCTTGGCCAATTTTCCGAATTGCTTGATATATTCTTGTGCCACCTGCAAACTGACGGCATTTTCGCCTCCAGGGGTCTCCTTGATGGCCTTGGCCACTCTTCTGATACCCTCTGCCGTGGCTTCCGACTTCAACAAGATGGACTCGGCCTCACCTTGGGCCCGGTTGATTTGTTCCATTTTGTTGGCTTCCGAGGCAAGAATGATAGATTGCTTCTCACCTTCACTGACATTGATACGGGACTGTCTCTGACCCTCAGATTCCAAGATTTCGGCTCTTTTGGACCGTTCTGCAGACACCTGTCTGTGCATTGCTTCCAACACGTTCTTTGGAGGATGAATGTCCTTGATCTCGTATCTCAAGCATTCCACACCCCAGTTTTCCTTGGCAGCCTCGTTTATCACCTTGTTGATGTTATGGTTCAACAATTGACGCTCCTTAAGACACAAATCCAAAGTCAAAGAACCGATTTCTGATCTCATGGTGGTTTGGGCCAATTGACTAATGGCAAATTTGAAGTTTTCCACCCCGTAACTGGCCTTGTAGGGGTCGATGATCTTGATATAGAGGATACCGTCAAGTTCCAAACTTACGTTGTCGGAAGTGATGGCATTCTGGGAAGGAATCTCAATGGCTTCTTCCTTAAGCAGTTGCACATAGGTGATCTTATCAAGCACGGGAATCAAAATGGCCAATCCCGGCTGCAAGATGCGATGGAACTTACCCATTCTTTCCACTATCCATGCTGTTTGCTGAGGAACGAAGCGAACCACGGTGTTGGTGGGTAACAGTTCTCTCTGGAAGAAATTCAACGAGGGAGGTACCCCGGGGGTGGAAAAGCTTCTGAATAGGGAAGCAGTGCCGGAGCGAATGGTTGGAACTGCGGCACGGGCAAGAGATCCTGCCATGCTGGACGTGAGACGCCGGGAGAGGGAGTTCATTGTGGTGGAGTTAGATGTGAATGGTGGAGGCAAAAAGTTGTGTGCGTCACGTGATAACTATAACACGTGATCTAACGTGTCTGGTTTCGGGTCGATTTATATATATATATATATATATATATTTAGATTAGGGCCGGGAGTATGCTTTCATTTTAATTCATGCTATTTCTACCTGGAGTGCTGAATCTGCCCTGAAGTGCTGATAATGGGAACCATTTGTAGAATCTAGCCTGAATCGCCTAATAGTAGTATTTGAAGAATCAACCTTGATTCACTGCTAATTGGACTTATTTCGCGATATGATATCACGTGCCACACCTCACATGACCAGATATAGCGATGACTTTTTCATCATCACTACTTCTCTCCAAACCACCATGATTAGCGACAACGAGCGGCTCTTTCTCGTGGAATCGCTCAAGAACGGCATCCGTCAGGACTCCCGCCGTTTGGACCAACAAAGAGAGCCCCAAATCTACATTTCTCCATCGGAATACGGCTATGTGGAAATTACATGGGGAGCCACTAAAGTCAGTGTACGTGTTAGTGCCAGCATCGAAAAACCACGCGAGGACCGTCCATTCGAGGGTCTCTTCGTCATAAACTGCGATATCAGTTCCATGGCCAGTCAAGAATTTGAAAATCACAAGGCCAGCAATGAGGAAATCATGATAGGAAGAGTGATCGAAAAGGCCATCAGGAGATCCAACGCAGTGGACTTGGAGAACTTGTGCATAGTGGCGGGGTCCAAAGTGTGGAGACTCCAAGCAGATTTGAACTATCTCAACCATGATGGTGGATTAATCGATGTGGGAAGTTTTGCGGTGATGTTGGCATTACAGCACTTCCGCAAGCCCGATATCACCATCGAGGACGACGTGCCTGTGGTGCACGACTTGGATGAGCGCCAGCCGGTGCCATTGAGCATTCTACACGTTCCAGTTTGCTTGACATACTCGTTTTTCACTCCTCAATCGCGAGAGCAGATATTGAAGGGAAACAGCGAAGAAATCTGGGTTTTGGACGCCAGCAAGAAGGAAGAGGAGGTTCGTGACGGAGTGCTTGTCATTACAATGAATAAGAACAGAGAATTGATCCAGCTAAGCAAGAGTGGAGGCGTACCTATTGATGCGAGCCTCTTGGTGGAATTGGGCATGAAGGGCATGAAGGAAGTGGACCGTTTGACCGAGTTCATGCGGGGGGTGTTGACCAGGGATGAACAGGAGCGGTACAAGCTGGGCCACATGGAGTTGTTGGAGGTAGGTGCTGATCGTTAGTGTCACGTGACACACGGTATAAGCACGATTTCACTATAGCCTCCAATCTCGTCCTCTAATCTCAGCCCCGTCTTCCCTCAGCCTCCAAGACGTCAGACCCCGTACGCCCCAACGGACCACAAGGCGGCGTCGGCTATTTTTGGTCGTAATTGACAATTTTGTGATCGTCGTCGCATTGAGGTAGGGGCCCTGGTACCGATGAAATAACCCCATGATAGTTCCAAAGTCACGACAAGGACTGAGGATGAAGTATGGGATGAAGTATGGGACTAGGTCATAGTTTGCTAGTGGTCTTTCATATCGTTAATTTGACGTATAGAATATGAATATGAATATAAACAGGTGGGAGTAAACCAAGCTCGATAATGTGGTGTAGTGTGTAGATCGCTATGCAAGGAGGGCCCGCAGGCTGGGTGGATCGATGGCTCAATTAAGGAAAGACGAGGGCAGGGGAGGCCGAGTAGAGCTGGAAGTGACTCCAAATGCAATTAGACGATGTTGTCGCTATTTTTTAATGCTGAAACACCGACCAACGTATCGTCTTCGTCGTAAAATTCGTGGTCTGCGGCGGTTTCGTGCGACGCCGGGAGCATGCGGTTGTGATGGGTCTCGGAGTGGAGTTTTTCGAGCACGTCAAACTCCACCGGCAAGTTGGAATCCTTTCTGGCCCGTCTCTTCATGTTCTTGTTCAACTTGTACTTCAACGAGGTGAAGACGCCGTCGTCGCTGACCTGGCTCGAGGGAAGCGAGTCCAAGGGGAGCACAGTGCACACGAGGGCGTACAAGGCGTTGGACACCCGCTTGGTGATCTTCTTGAAGTGGTTGGAGGTGACGTAGGAGTAGAACAAGTACTCGATGAAGAAGATGACGGCCACGATCATGAAGCTACCCAACACCGCGAGAAAGAGGTGGTTGGCGAGACTCTTGACGAACTTGGCGTCGTCCAAATGCCACGACAGTCCGGGAGCGATGGAGAAGAACGAGTAGGGGTGAGTCTTGTAGTCTTCAGGCATGAGAATGCGCACTTTGCCGGCTTCAGGGACGCCCCAGCGCTTGTATTGCTTCCAAATCACCGACAAGAACAACGGGCCTGTGGAGAACATGATGGTGATGTAGGGCACGAGCCAGTTGCGTTGGAAGTGCTGGAGGGAGTCCAAGGTCTTCAAGAAGAACGGGTGGTTGGGGACGGCGCCCATGACATCGTTGGAGATACCTGTAGGGATGGTCTTGCGCACGAAGGCCGATACTGTCAACAACGGGTCCAAGCGACGTTCGCATCCGTCATCCAAGTCGATGTAGACTCCACCATAGTGGGCGAGGGCAAAGTAGCGGATGGCGTCGGCCCGCTGGATGGGATAGGGGTAGGCGTCCCACGACTCCAAGAACCATGGGTACAGTTCGGCGATGAACTCGCGGGCCATGTCGTCAGTCCACAAGATGTAGGTGTAGTCCGGGTGGAGGTCGATGCAGGCTTGTTGGCCTGGTTTCCAGATCTCGGGGATCTGGTTGCTCTTGTAGGTCTGGTGGATGATTTTGGGGATGATGGGCGGCTGTTCGAGGGTGCCTTCGACGGGATTCAACTCCAAGTCGAGGAGGGCATCTCCGAAGGAGTCGTCGTGGAGAAGGGTGATGAGATCGAAGCAGCAGTACACGAGGTAGAGCACTACGATCAAATGGGCCCAGAGGATGTATTTGAGCTCTTTTTTCATGGGCAAGTTATGTTATTGTGGGCGTGGAGGCGGTGCCAGGGAAAGGGATAGGGGAAACCGGCGGGAAATCGAGGGAAAACCGTGGATTTAAAGGAGGATTTGGGTAGGGGAGGTGTGGATAATGGGAATAGGAAGCAAAGACGATGCAATATAGGGGAATGCGGTGAAACGGCGGGGACAGGAGGGAAGAAAGTAGTGATGCAGGCGTGGGAAATTGCAGTGAGAAAGACGTGAGAATCGAGACAGTGGGGAGGACGTGTGGGTGTCGATGCGGGTCACGGGGAAACAGACAACAACAACAGATAACAACAGAGAGTCAAACAGACAGACAACAGACAACAGACAACAGACAACAGACAAAGTAGATCTCTTGTATCAGATGCAGTAGACTTCTTAGAGTGGGTCTCTTAAATTGAATCTGTTTTCTTTGTGGATCTCAGTGAAGTCTCACGAACAGACCACTCGGACAAGATTTGGGCGTGCCGTGTTGACACTAAATAAACAAACAGTGCGGCTGCGGCAGCACAACAGACAGGGACAGACAGACAGAAAGCGACTCAGACACAACAGCTCAAGTGTCGGATCCTGGGGCACAGCAACAGTAGAGATTAAGCGGCAAATACTGCTACTATATTAGTGGAGAGACGGTAATGGTGCTGGCGCAGTAGAGAAAGTATTGCGATGGTGGTAATGGCGCAGCGAAAAAGAAATTGGGTCGTGCCTCGGGCGCGACCGCGCCAGATAGGGGTAAATAGGGGATAACGACGGTGGAGAAAGTCGTGGTCGTGGTCGTGGTCGTGGTCGTGGATGGGGGGAATGGCCGAGAATGACAAGCGGGCAGTGTGGTGCAGAGTGCGTTATGGTGCAGGGTGCAGAAAGACCAGGGAGAGGGCAGAGAGGGTGGGATGTAGGGGAGGGAACAGGGTCAGGCAGCCGGAGCTAGGCCGTGTCGGCCGAGCCGGCGGCGGCACCCCCCGGGGCGCGGTGGCGCCCCATGACCGATTAGACGGGGCGCAGTGAGGTCGGGGCTGGCGATACGAGGTGGTTGGGGGGTGGGGGGTGTCCTGGTTATGATCCCAGGCGCGCTGCGTCGGTACAGGTGCAGGGTGCGTCGCGTCGCTGCTGCACCTCCTCGACAGCACATCAGTGCCAGATCTGGCGCCGGCGATGAAATTTCTGCATGGGCCGATGGTTTGCGGTAGGTGCGTCGGACATCACCAGGGCACGCAACCGGGGGATAACCTATTCTAGGTGGTAGGAGGGGGTGCTAAATATATCGATTAAATCAGCCCTGTGGGGCTAAGCTGGCTATTAATAACGTCTCTAAATTCGTAGGGCTTTCCCTAGAGTTTGGCTGGCAACACTCCTGCGGCTGCCGCCACCACTTCCACCGAACCGCTATCGCGGTCAAAGTTTTTGTCCAAGATGTCGATGACATAATTGATCTGCGTCATGTCCCGCATCATGTTGCTTGCATTGGGCGTAAGAAGCTGCTGCAAAAAGTGCTGCACCACGCGCAAATCGCGAGGATTGGTAGGCTTCACAAATGCCTTGGTTTTGGCCTTGTTCTTGAAGATGGTCACCAACTGCAAGTTGTGCAAGAAGTAGAGATCACTGAGCAAATATTGCTTGTTGACAGATTCGGTGGACGCAGGGGTCTTCAGTGCCCGATTGGCACTGATGATGTACTTGAGAAGCGTCTTTGTCGTGGGGTAGCGCAACTCGTCCAAATCGAAGTTTTTGACGTGTGCGTATTTTTTCTTCTCTGCAGCAAAGGTATTTTCTTTCTCGCCGAGAAGGGAAAAGTAATTGGCAATGAGGTTGACATACAGCTGCAAAAAAGGGGCCACGAAGTTGCCGAAAAGCTGGAGGAACCGGTGGTCGTCCACGCGGTAGTAGCCGTCGCCATGACCTTCCACAAACGATACGAATCCGCGGGTCTCCAAAATGTCCAAAATATGGGCCAAATCGGTGGTTTTGTCGTAGTTGTAGTCGAACAAGAACTCGTTCTTCATGAACCCAGTGAGGATGTAATTGAGCTTGTTGAGCATCAAGAACGTGGCCCGCACCTGGCTGCCATCCAACAACAACAAAATGAACGCCGCCTTGCACAAGTGGATCACCAGATGGATGGTAAGATTCTTGAAGTATAACAACTCGATGGACCGGCCAATGCGGATGTGATGGGTCTTGGGGTTGACGGAAATCAACCGGAAAAAGCGCGTAAGCTGCTCCTTGACCACCTCGGTCAATTCGGCATCAGAAAAGTCGTGGAATCCCTGCAACAACTTGGAGTTGGAGGCATGGTCCTTGTTCAACAACAAGAGTGTATCTATCACCACCCGCAACACCGGAAGCAATTGCTCAATGGTCAATTCCTTGGTGTTATAGTAGTAATAGTACATATGGAGTGCAGTTCCCACCAATGCCACCTCAGGAAGGAAGGAAGCGTGGTTGATTTCGTGAAGAATTTGGAATCCGAGTTTTTTGAGATTCACATGTTCCACAAGGGCCTCCAGGTCGGAGATTCGGGCCCGGTTGCGGCCCTCGACGGCAGAAGTGGGCAGAATTGACGCCGTAACCTGCGGCAGAAGTGCTTCTGCCTCCATTGTGGCTGCAGAAGGGCCCAATTGCTCGCGGAGGGTTGCCGTGAAATCGAGTCCAGGATTTGCACCCAAATCATCCACGATGAATTGCGACATCATGAACCGTTCTCCGAACTTGATGAAGATCTTGCCGGTGATGTCCTTTTTCAGGTTGTCGGTGAAGCCGTGTTTGTCGTAGGTCACGCGGTTGGGGTCCTCTTTGGTTCCCACCAAGTTGCGCACACCGTTATTGATGATTTGGAAGAAACTCTCCTGTTTCTTGTCCTCTCCAATCAATTCCTTCAAGTAGCCATCGGCCTCGTAGATACGCTCGTAGATGATGGAAATGGGCTGGAACACGAGGTCGAAATCGGGGTTCTTTTCCTCCATCCGCTGCTTGAGAAAGATCTTCGCATACGATTTGAGAATACCGTATTTTGGCAATAATAGTTTTCCATCACGAGAACGGGTTCCCTCGATGAAAACCTCGGAATGGATCTTGTCGACGAGGAAGAATTCGAGGAGATTGGTCAAGTTGCGCTCAGTGTACAAGTCGTTCATGGAACGTGGAATGAAGATGGCACCAAGACTTTTCAACCACGACCCGAAAAATGCCACATTCAAGTTCTCTCCGGCAATCACCATGGGCACAGAAAACTGGAACCGGATGGCAAGGATGTGGATAATAATGTAGTCGATGTGACTCTGGTGATTTGGCAAGAAAATGAACGCCTGGGGGTCCCGAAGGTACCGTTGGTACAATGCGGAAAACTCCTTCCGGGAACACCACACACCCTGAGGAAACATCTTGTTGAAGGCGGTCAACACCGTGACATAGACAATGCGGATGGTGTTGGGGTTCTGGAACTTGGGCATGTTCCGGGAGTTTTCCTTCTGGTAGTGCTTTACCACGAAGCTTTTGACCTCGTTGAAACGGGCATAGAACCGGTCTGCCGTGATCAATTTGAGGCTGAGTTCCTGGTTCACGAGGTCATACACGAGGTCGTTCAATTTCTGGTCCAGGTTCTCCAATTTGTCGTTCATGTAGTTCTCCATTTTCTGCTGGAATTTGGGGTGGAACTTGTTGATGGCATAACGGTACTCGTTGTTGGAGTAGATGCCGTCGTAATTGACCGAGGTGAACAACCGAAAGAAGTTGGCCACTACCAGCAACGAGGTGCCGAGGTTGTGGAAGTTGTCCTTCAGATCGACATAGGTTTCTTTATCGGAGGGAAGCGGAAAACAGAGGTCGATATTGGGCTTGGTGAGCGAGTCCTCGAGGATGTTGACGTCGAAGTCGGAGTTGGAGATGTCGGCGACCATAATGGGAGGAAATTACGGACGATTAGGGTGGATTTGGGGCCGAATTCTGGGAGAAGTCTTGAGGGAGTCCGAACAACCGAGCAAAGGATTGGGGCGGCACGAGCCGTAGAAGGAGGCTGAAAAGCGGCGACAGAGGCAATCAGGGAACGACAGCAGCACTGGAATGGTGTTGGGGCTGCGATAGAGGCGTTTTCTGGGGAATTGGGCCGGGTCTGGGGTGCAAACACGAGAGATGGATGCAGATGGAAGAGGCCGTGGAAAGCGTGGTCTGGGGGTGGTGGAACCGCTGGAAAAGACTGGATCCGGGGTAGTTGGGGGCCGGGAAGACGGAGGGGGTGTCAAACGGCGAGAAAACGGCAGATTTGAGGAAGAAATGCCGTATCTAGAGCTTTGGAACGGTGAAAAGTGGTGATTTTTCACTCGCGAAACGACCTTCGGAACTGACAGGAAGGGTGCACCAAACGGAACAGGAATAGGAGGAAAAACACGCAGGAGAACGATTCCGAGTCACAGTACAATATTCAGCCAGAACACACAACCCTGCTGAAGTACTAGAGATGCCACAGATGCCACAGATGCCACGTCTATGCAGAGGCGTTTTCCCGGAATCCTCCATGTTTATAACCTTCTATCGGGCACATTTGTTGGGCCCAAACTGCGCGATGTGTGGGGACATGCATAATGCAGCATTTGTCCGCGGGGTTGTGCGGGAAACGCAAAGACAGGGTGAAAAAACCTGCTGGAGAAGATGGGGACAGTTAGAGGGCGAAAAGGCGGGAAATGGCGGGAAATGGCGGGAAATGGCGGGAAATAGAGGCCGTGTTGCCGGGGTTGGAAGCGGGAGAGAACCGCGGTGGAGGCAGGGACGAGGCGGCGTGGTGACAATCGCGGCATTGTTGGGTGTTTGCAATCACATCTCCGCTTTGGGACAGTGGGGCAAATGGGGAGGAGGAAGGGATGTACGATTCGGACATAGCATGCGAGAGAGAGAGAGAGAGAGAGAGAGAGAGAGAGAGAGAGAGAGAGAGAGAGAGAGAGAGAGAGAGAGAGAGAGAGAG